>JANHFK010007553.1:2726-13729 GCA_036250565.1 Sibynophis collaris | reverse complement strand
AGGGAGAGAGAGAGAGAGATGTAGGTAGGCAGGCAAGCAAGCAAGCAGGCAGGTAGGCAGGCAGGCAGACAGATAGATGATAGAGATAGACAGAGATATACTATAGATAAATAGAGATATAAACAATAGAGATATACTATATACCATTGATGGCTAACCTTTTTGCCGTTGCGTGCTAAAAGTGCAGGGAGTGAGGGCGGGTCGCGCACGTGCATGCCCCCACCCATAATTCAATGCCCCTGCCCCCAGTGCATATGCCCGTGACCCCCCTACGCTCCCCTTGCTTTTGGCACGTGATGGCCCAGTAGGCCCGTTTTTCGCCCTCCCCAGGCTCCAGAGGCTTTCTAGGAGCCTGGGGATGGTGAAAAAGGCTTTCCCCACCCTTCCGGAGGCCAGAAACAGCCCGTTTCCCATCTTCTGGTGGGCCCGGAAGGCCTGAAAATTAGCTGGCTGGCATGCGCATGTGCGCTGGAGCTGAGCTAGGGGAACGCTTGTGTGCCCATGGATATGGCTCCGCATGCCACCTGTGGCACCCGTGTCGCCATTATGGTTATAGGCCATCTACTTAAACTCTCCATTCTGTGCAGAAATCTAAAAGTAAGTCATATAAATGTAAGAGATGTAAGTCATCTCGTTCTGATTGAAAGCCTACTACAACAAGGGGCATTCCTCCACTGTTCCAGTCTGGGCAACAGTTTAACAATTCTTACTACCATGGAATTCCTTCTAGTATTCAGACTTAATCTCCTTTCTTTTAACTTCAATTCAAGGGTTTTTGTCCTGTTCTTAGTTTTAAAAGAAAACAGATCTGCCCGTAATGGTCTTTTCAATATTTGTTTTCTATCCTGTCCTGTTACTCTTTTTTAAGTGAAACATATAAAGTTTCTTTAACTTTTCTACTAGTTCTTGATTTCATCAGCTCTTCTATGAACCCATTCAACTTCTCTACATCCTTTTTAAAAGAGGGTTATTCAAAATGTTCTCCAAAAGCAGTCTAATTGCTGGGTGACTTTGGGCCAGTTACTCTTTCTCAGTCCATCCCACATTACATGGAGTTGTTATGGGGAAAATAGGTGGAAGGAGCAATTCATACAAGAATTTGTGTTTGAATTTCCTCAATTCGTGACCACAGTTGGGACCAGGATTTCTGTTGCTAAGCAAGGCAATTGTTTGTTAAGTGAGTCACATCCATTTTATGACCTTTTTTGCCACAGTTGTTAAGTGAATCACACAGACAGCAAATATGGCTTTCACCATTGATTGCTTCTTGGAACCCATCTAGGAAGGTTACAAATGGAGATCACATGATTTTGGGCACTGTAACTATTTTAGCAATAGCAATAGCACTTAGACTTATATACCGCTTCACAGTGCTTTACAATCCTCTCAAAGTGCTTTACAGAGTCAGCATATTGCCCCCAGCAATCTGGGTCCTCATTTTACTGACCTCATAAGGATGGAAGGCTGAGTCAACCTTGAGTCGGTGAGACTCGAATTGCTGAACTGCTGGCAGTTGTCAGTCAGCGGAATTAGCCTGAAATACTGCATTCTAACCACTGCGCCATCACGGCTCTTAAATATTATTGTAAATACTAAATCCTATTGTAAATACTTGCCGGTTGTTGCCAAAAATTTTGATCATGTGAGCATGAAGATGGTGTGACAGTCCTACAGTACTGTTGTAACTTTAAATATTGTTAAACGTATGGTTGTAAACTGAAGACTACTTATATGCAACCTTGAGTGGTACAAAACAAAGGGGGAATATAAATCTAATAAATGCATAAATAAATACATCTATTCAGAAATAAAACCTAGAATCTCATCTTGTTATTGTGAGCTAGTATTAACAGGTATAGCTGACCTATAGCTGTCAGAAGTTTAGAATGTGGTAGCAACAGGCCCCTAGTGGAGAAGAGAAAGTGAATTGCTCATGCTTCCTCCTTTTCTTATCCTTTTGACACTTGTGCTCAATCAGTTCTTAGTATGTAGGGATACATCCTGCAGTATTAAGAATCTTGATATTGATGTGGTAACAGTCAACATCACAGGACACTTAGCATGAAAAAATACTGATTTGCATACTGTCCTCAATATGGCTGAAATATGGAATCAGCAGAGAGATGTTGGTAAAATATCCTGGGCCAAAATAACCATGAAACTGTCTGTGGTGGATGCTTCTACCAATCTGTTTAATAAGCACCTGGTAATGAGGATGAGTCACTACCATATGTTTTTTTCTGACTGTTGAGTTTGTTTTTGAATGGATCTCTTGGGGCCACACAGGCCAACGAAGACCTATCACATCCCAATACATGAATTAGGAAGAGTCACAGAAGGAAGGCTTGAAAAAACAGTGGGATGAACCTCAATGCATCAGCATTTGGAGTGGAACTGAGGAAAAAGTTGATATGTTACTGTCTGGTGGGACTTCTGAAAGAAACTTTAGCCTTCCATTATTACTGATATTTTACTGCATAAGCACAGAACAAATTAATTGAGTGATAAATATTTTGTTATTCATTTTGTTTGTAGGTTTGCTTTTATTCTACATGTAGACGAGCAGTACCAGATTAAAAAGACAAAGTAAAATAAAACCAAATATATGCAAATGCAAATACAATCTTGTATTCCAATAATGAATAGATTATATTTGAGTTTAAATATAGATTATTCACCCTAACCTAAACCATATATAAGAGAATACAGAGTTTATTCAGTTTTAGCAATCCAAGTATGCATGTCTAATTGTCACCTAGAATATACTTGCAATTTGGGATTTATCAAGTATTATATAAGAACTATCCAAAAATCAGATTCTAGGTTTCCAAAATTTAAATAATTTAAATAATTTTTGCAGGCAATATCTTCATATTCATCCCATCCACCCAAAAACCTCTTGTACATATATTAATGGTTTATTAAAGAACAGCTAAATGTTATTTGGGTTAGTTTGAAATAGAAATATTTTGGGTATATGACATTACTCACTGATCCAGTGCTCTATAGTAAATGTCAAGATCCTTGTTTGCCAGTTCTGTGGTCCTCATAACTATCATCATTTCTCTATATTTTTCTTCAGCATTTTTAAACTGTTGTTCTTTCAGCTCTCTCTTATATCTCAGGATCTCCTCCTCAAATCCATGCTGCCGACCAAGTGCCAAACTATGGCTTCTTTTCAAATCCTCTATTTTTTCTTCTAAATGTTTTTGATTTCTAAGTAAAAAAAAAGATCAACATACAGTTTTATTATTACAGTTTTACATGGCACAGAAAATTATAAGCAAAAAGTATTGCCTACTTAATTACAAAAGAAGTGTACATGAGGAATTAGGGTACTATGCAAATGGAGAGGACATCTTCAACAGAAAGAAGCAAGAATCCTTATTTTAAAAGAAGTATAATACAATGAAAAACAAACTGTGAAAGTATAAAATAGGATGAAGAAATGGCATTTTTACATATTTTATTAATAATGTAAAGGCATTATGATAACTTATCTGAAACATGAAAACATTTAAATAATATTTATAGTTGTGAGGTGCATTCAAATCTCTGGAATAAAATATTTTGGTTTATAGGAGGAGAATAAATTAAAAAAAGATACAAAGAAAGTCACTAGCTTCATGATAGCTGAGCTGATATCCAACCATGATTCAACTATGGATGATATTAATTTTGCTTACATGTTTAACACTTTTTCATATCATAAGGGAAATGTGATTTCCCATAATATCTAAAAGCCATAGTTACCATTAATCCTGATCTATAGTTTTAATCACTGTTTCATTCTCTAGTTTAAAGATAAAATAGTCTGTAGTCCTCCACTTATGACTGTAATGGAGCCTGCTCATTATTGTCGCAGTTTGTGATGGCCATTAAGGGAGATGGGCTCACTTAATGACCCCTCCCTCAACCCTGCTCTCCCTAAGGTAGGCTTTAAATGGTGTCTCAGGGGTAGGGGAGGCCCTGGGAAGTCCGCCACCCAGCTAGATCTAGAAAATAGACAGACAAGCAGCAAACAGCTTTGCAAAGCCAAAAACAGCCCAGCAAGGGGCAAGAGTCCAGTTACATTAAGGCCTGAGCGCCACCTTCCAATGCTGAAGAGGCTTCCGAACAAGTCTACATGCATGGCTGTAAGAAGCCCAGATGCTCTGAAACACCAGGATTGAAGCTTGAAGCTCCACAGGTGGCCACACTTGTGGGCTAGGCCTCTGATCCGATCAGCTGGCAGTCAAGAGACCTAGGCTCTCCTAGGCTTTGGGGAAGCGAGCCGGCTTGTTATAGCAATGTTGATATATGGCCATTCTACCTCTGCTGAAATATTATTTCTGAGACAGCGTTTCACAAGTTATAAGCGTTTCACAGCTTATAACAATTCAATTATAACAAATATGTCAAGATGTTCTCAGCATTAGTTTCAAATTCCTTACCCCATGTTGCCTCGTCTTATATTTTTTTGAACCCTAAAATAAGCGCTTGGCCTTATTGCCATGCATTCAAAAGCCCGATTGGGCTTATTATCAGAGTATGTCTTATTTTGGGGGAAACAGGGTATTTGTAACCTGAACCTGTTCGCTTGAGCCGTGCCCTGTCAAGCAACAGAAAATAATTTTGCTACATTATATTTCAAGGATTACAAAAGCTGTCCTCCATGAGTTTAGCCACGCCATGCATCTGATGAAAAGAACTGCAGCTCATGTAAACTTATGCCTTTGCATAAAAATAGTCAGAAAAGGTGCCAGCACTCTAATTAACAGCTGCCTTATAACTGTAAACTTACAACTATAGGAATGATGTGGAAATCACAGCTGATCTATGAATAGTCATGGTAACAAATCAATAGAGATATCAACATTAGAGGCAGTGAACCTTATGATACCACACTTTGAGCATAAATAATAGAAGAAACACTGAAGCACTATTTAGTTATCAGAAACAAATGGTCTGAAATAAGCCAAGTTGATTGCTTATGCTACAATTGTTGGGAGGAGAGAATCATCTAATCAAAACAGTAGGTTTACAAGAGAGTCTTCTATCACTAGGCAGACACTAGAAAAATATTTGTGACCACATAAGAAAAAATACTTAAAATGCAAATACTTGAGGTCTAATGCCTTTGATTTAAGAAATGATGTTTCTTTATAAAGCAAGATATACCTTTTCAGTTGTGGTACTTGCATTTCCCCCATTTCCTTTAAAAGCTGTTTTATGTTATCTTCAACTTCTTTTAGATCTTCATTTCTTTTTCTTAAAGTAAGATTATCTTCTAACCATCGTTCCTGAATCTAAATGCAAATAAAACGAAAAGTGAATTATTCTATACTACTTTATCCCATTACAATCAGAAGAACATAAGCAATAGGTTTTAGTTAACAAGGAGTGATTATCAGATATTCTCCAAGACTGCAACATCACGATCCCTTAAAATGATAAATGAATTTTAATTTCATGAATTTCATGACTTGCCCAGGAAAAGTGGGAGAGTTTTGACAAGCTCCCATTTTGCATGGATAAACTGGATTAGCTTTTTTTAAAAAGGTGTGTCCGCACACAGTTTGAGAATCTGTTCAAAAATACTCTTTAAGCTTTACTTTAATCTTTTAGATGTGTATGTTATTTTAGACAGCTACTTTGGTGAACCTATAATTTACACTTAATGATTAGTTGTTTAACACCAGTTTGAAATTATGATGGCCTTGGAAATGGTGGTTTATGCCCCATAAAGGACTTCTACCACACAGCCTCCCCCCCTCCCCCGGTCACATATTTGCGATCTGGCTGTTCACACCTATGTCCAGTTGCCAAGTACCCCATGGTCATGTGATCACAACTTGCAATGTTTTCTGCCAACCTCCCCAGAAAGTTAATGGGGAAGCCAGTAGGGAAGGCTGCAAACTATTATTGTCTGCCGACAGGACTCCCATCTCTGGGGGCTGGATGAAAGAGGTCCTTGCCACAGCTGAAATTCAAGCATGCATGGAGCTCCCAATCCCTCTCTCCCAATCCCTGCAGAGAGCCCCAAAGAGACAGGGAGAGAAGGATATCCCAACTCTAGGTCTGCCTGAACCTTGGCATCCAAAATTCAAGAATGCTTGGAACCCCAAATCCCTTTATTCCTTAGACCAGTCACTGTTTCCCAGCTCCAGGGAAGGAAGCAATGGCAAACCACTTTCTAAAATCTTGCCAAATAAACTATAACAAGGTACTAATCAAAAGTCAACACTGACTCGAAGGCAATAAGTTATTTTAACTGATACCAGAACTGAACTTTTTCCCCCAGTTGATATCTTATTGTACAAGAAGAATCATGCCCAGAATAAAGTTATAGGTAGAATCAATTTGTGCATTAAATCAGCAAAAATCACTTCCACCATAGAATAAGTTTTTCTTATTCTTGACTTCTCATAGAGACTTTGAGGCATATAAGGCAGCACATAGATAAGTATATCTCTTCGTACAAGTAGTTGTCAGCCAAATGCTTCATTCAAGTATATTTATTTAAGCAGCATAAATCGTTTTAAAATTTCGTACTACTGTATTTAGGTTTACCGAAGCAATAGATTTCATTAGGAGTGAATAAAGCAAGTTCCAAAGGAGAGAACTAGTGTACTAATGATTGCCATCCAATAAATGGAATACATTTTATTTTCTGAAATAACATTTAGTAATGGCATAAATGCGTACAACTTTAGAAAACATTTGAACTTATACCAATTTTCTTTCTTCACTCACTATTTCCTGAAGTTGCTTTGTGTTGAAGCAGCATTTATTGTTCATGTTTCCATCAAAACTTGTACTGAGATTCTAATGTTTATCTAATATTTTTGGTGACATTACTGTTGTAACAGTCTATGTCCGTGATGGCGAACTTATGACACGGGTGCCACAGGTGGCACACCGGAGCCATATCTGTGGGCATGTGAGTGTTGCCCTAGCTCAGCTCCAGCGCGCATGCATGTGCCAGTCAACTGATTTCCGGGCCTTCCGGGCCCACCAGAAGTCAGGAAACGGGCTGTTTCCAACCTCCGGAGGGGATGGTTAAGGCCGTTTTCGCCCTTCCCAGGCTCCGAGAAAGCCTCTGGAGCCTGGTGATGGTGAAAAACGGGCCATTGAATTTTGGGTGTGGGCACGTGCGCACACTCCCCCCCCCCACGCTCCCCCTGCTTTTGGCATGCGACAGCAAAAAGGTTAGCCATCACTGGTCTATATTATCTATCACATTTATATCTATTGCCCTCTCCTTTGAACCACCAGAACATTTTGGTTGCCAATTTATATCAGGATAACATACCTGGAAATATAAGCACAGAATATCAGCCAACAATTTTTGGTAGAGCAGGATTACAAATGGTATTATTCATTCTGTTTCTACTTTGCATTATTGATTTTGGGTACCTGAGATTACTAGTACATTGCACCCCCCCATGATAAAAGTATAGGAGGCATTTCTGCTTCCTTTCAGTTACCTCTTAAGTACCAGAGGATTTTATTGCAATCACTGCACAATTACATTATAAAGTCACAAGTTAAATCACTGTTACTTGTTTCATTAAGCTTTAAGTTTTATTATTCAGCTGAATAATAATTATCAGCAAATATGATGCAATTCATAAAGTAGAATCTAAGATATCACAGTAGTTCTTGTCTATTAACATTTCAGATTAAAGTATTAGTAAAATGTGGAGGACACTATACATAATCTATATTGTTATATTATTAGATTAATGGATTAGATAAAGGTACCTTTTGTGTATCAATATCTTGCCTAATTGTTCCCATTTCTTTATTTATCTTCTCTTTCTGTTTCTCACAATCTACTAACTGAACTGTGACTTCCTCCAGTTCAGATTCCTTTTGCTGCAAATGAAAAATAAATATTTTAGTGTTCAAAGTTTCATGTAAAATCTTCTGAAGAAACTTTCTGAAAATTATTATTATTTTTTAGCTTTTTGCTAATTACCTGCTTGTATTCTTCTTTCCCTTCTTGGATATAATTCTCAATCTCTTTCATATGGTTATCGATATTTCTTACTTTTTCTTTAATGTCATTTATCTGTTAAAATGCATAAGAAGTATGCTTGATTCTAAGAAATATAAATATTTTAATCAATAGCCAATATTGTTCAAGTAATAAGTATTTCAAAACACTGTAAGTTCTAACTGCATCGTACCTTAATTAGACCAGAATGTTTTGAAGAGAAGCAATATGAAATTTGTAACATGTTGCTCAGATCTAAGGAAATAAAATGTTTATTTTTCCTTATAGGTCAATTGTGATTTCTGCAAAGATTACTGTGAAGATCCACAGGTGTCTGGTTATTATTTTCCTCCCTGCTCTTTGGTAATGTTTGATAAGTAGAGGGTGAAAGAGTTTTATAACATCCTTTGGGAAAGTACCATTTCAAGTGTAGGTGCCCAACAACTTTATAACTGTAGAACTGGCAACTCCTTTTCTAATAATCTTTAGCACAGATAACTGTTTCCTATTCCATAGCTATTATGCAATAGTAAAGGCTAATATTAAAGCTAAGCAAATCTTTTGAAACAGAAATTTTGCATTAAGTAATGAAGAAACACCTTTCTTCAAATGGTTAAGGCAGGTGCTTCTTTTCAATTCTAATACGTATTTGAAGGATTTCATTTCTCACCACTCTTCATTGTAGGAACTGTCTAATGATTCCTGTAGTCTGCTTTCATTTCCTTCAGAGGTTGAGGGTCTAGGGTACTCCCACATGGCAGTTGCAGGATGCTGGACCCCAAATCCCTCGCAACCCAACTTGAAACTAATCCATGAATACCTTCACTTGTGATAGCTTCAAGCTGCTAAGCACAGAACCAAATAATTCTGTACAGATGCAAGAAGTTATAATGGGGGCAGTCTTCCTCTTTTGAAGGTAATATGCATTCTAAGCAGTGGTGAAATTCAGGCGGTTCTATCTGGATCGCGCAAACCGGTAGCAACGGGAGGCTCTGCCCACCAGCCCGGATGTCATCACATCCTGTTTTTTACCCTCTGTGCATATGTTCACATTTGAAAACTGGTAGCGAAGGTAAGTGAATTCCACCCCTGATTCTAAGCCTCTTATTTGTGCATTTTCACAATAGCTCTAAACAAAACTGTAGTTATCAGTAAAGAGTCTTTTATGTTTGTGAAGAATGGAGAGAATGTAATAGCTCACTTCGGATCAGAGGCTGTGTTTGGAGTAGATTGCTTCTATAAGGGAAAATTAAGGGAGGCATTTAAAAAGATGTGAAAACGATGAGAAAGAGATCTGAGTTTTAGTTTAACTGTATGATATAGTGTATGATATAGTGTTGGGGCTGATCTGAGTGGTTGTCATGCTTAAAAACAATAAGACGACAAAAAATAACCAAAATACCAAAACATAACCAATAACCAAAAAATAAATTTCCTACAAGAATATATAAACCAACTCAGGGACAGCAGCCAACCTTCTCTTGTGTTATTTTGTAACTTGTATTCTTTTTGTTCGACAACTCTTCTTTTTCTTGTTGTAGTTTTCTCAAAGTTGTTTCCAAAGGAGATAACTGTTCCTTTGCTTCCTGAAAAGAAAAGAAAAAGCACACAATTATGTTTTTTTGTTTTAAAAATCTGCTTTTTACATTTACAAATACATGTAGCAGTCTTCGGATTATTTGACTGAATGTATAAAGCTGAACAAAATTGAAACCAAGGGAGGAATAGCAATGATAGTCTCGATATTCATCAGTTATTTCACCTTGATCTCTCTGTTTAACGATTGCACCTCAGTTGTTAATTCTACAGTCTGTTCTTCAAGTTGCTGTTGACGCTGCATGCTGCTGGAAATCTGAAGTTTCTCAGCTTTGAGTTCATTTACTGTGCACTTTAAATGCTGGACTTGATTTTGTTGGTCTTGCTTGAGTGTCTGCTTCAGTTCAATTTTGCTAGTAACTGCAAGCACAATGAAAGGTCACTGTTGGAAGGGGGTAGGAGCCCCCATACTCAAAGGGGAACCCCCCCAGACCCGGAACAACCGCTATGCCTGGGAGACCCATCCAGACCACCCTATCCCAGATACATCGGGCCCAGAAGGCAGCTGCAACCGGAGAGGAAGGTGAAGGCGGCTGTCGGAAGGAGTAAACTGTTGGGGGGTGATTCCGGCCGAATGGAGGCCTCAGCAGAGTCAGTAACGGCTGATGGTGGCAGCGTCAGCCGGACAGACGATGGTGGAGCCACGGCAACGGACTGTCAAGGAAGGACTGTTGAAAGTCTAGAAACATCCTGACCATCGGAAGGCATATCCAATACGACCGCATGAACAAACTTGGGGATAACATCTGGTCCAGGCCTCCCCCTATTACTTAAGACCTGGGGTTGTAGACCTGGGGGAAACAATTTTACAGCTAATGTTCCCACCATTCCCTTTTTTCCTTTTTCCCTTCCCCCCCCTCCCTCCTCTACCCCCCCCTTTTTACTGGCCGGCTCCTCTAATTGATCGCTGTGCCAATTAGATGCCCCGTATCGCCTATTCAGCTGCAGACCTATTGGCCCTGCGAGTGTCCCCCCTCTCGCAGGTGTGGCCCTCCATACTACCGAGGGCCGGCCTCAAGGAAGGATTCATTGATCCTGAGAGGTGGACCAAAAGGAAATTAAGGGGGTTTTTATTTAAATGTTTGTATTGTCGTGTGGGGAGGGTTTATAGGGAGGGGGAGGGTGTCTGGGGGTCCTTAGAGGAAGAGGGGGGGAAGGATGGGGGGAGGAAAAGCGAAGAGGGAAGAGTAAGGCCTGCCGATAGCCCGGTGGAGAGAGGTATAGGGACTGTCATAACGGGGGGACAGAGGGTTGTTCCAGAGAGGGTGTTTCAGATCAATACGGTCATTGGGAGGCGCAGGTTAGGCGAGTGCCGAGGGCCATATCACGCCAAGGGAGAGCGTCGCCGATGTTTACAAGCGGTGACGCTCTCCGACCCTCAGAGCACCTCCTGCAGACTAGGGGGTTCAGGACATCAGGACCTGGG
>JANHFK010007550.1:0-22054 GCA_036250565.1 Sibynophis collaris | reverse complement strand
AGATAGATAGATAGATAGATAGATAGATAGGTAGGTAGGTAGGTAGGTAGGTAGGTAGGTAGGTAGGTAGGTAGGTATAGGCAGGGATGGGGTGGTGGGGAGCTAAAGAGGAGCCATCCCCTTAACTTACTGAGGTTTGGGGCTGGAAAGGACCAACTCAGGAATGGCTTGGATCAGGGAGGGTCCTCACCTAATGACCAGTGGGATTTGATTAATGAAGGCAATGGAAAGTGCTGGGATTGCTGTTGGTTCAGTCATGTGACATGCTTTACAGCCTCATTGTTTAGCAACAAAAATTCGAGTCCCAATTGTCGCAGTTAACAGAGGACTACTTGTACAGCAATAATCTATTTCAAGCTGATTTGGCAGTGTGAATACTGTATTACAGTATCTTACCACTATGTTTTGGTTATTCCAATTTAATCATTCAATCCAGGGTACCTGGTTTTTAGTGCTTAAGCACTAAATTACAGTTACTACACTGATGTTCTCTCAGGTGTACTTTCCTATATCAGTCACTCATGTTGTAACAGAAAATACATAATAGCATTTTTGTACAAATAAGAACTTGGTATTATTTACTTTACCTAAGGATACCTAGAAACATCTTTATTTAAGATCAATAAAATCTATTCTATGTATACCATAGCTTGCAAGTAACACACTTCAGACTTAATAAACACACTGAGATATTTCTCTCGACTGTTGCTTTTTCTTAGTTCATTGTCAAAAATTATAGGCAAATGTGATAGAGGTTCATAGGATACCTACTTACTTTTTGGCTTCAGTCTTCTTTGGCCAAGATACCAACCTGTTATTAAAATATTACAAACTTCTGCACTGTCTAACTCATTATCTATGTCTTGTGTGTTTGGCCTCTAAACTTGTCTCTTATTTTCCATACAAATACAGAATATCACATGTCCATATGCAATTGAGTCAGGCCTGCTGAATACTTGCTTTCATTTCTCAACCATATAAAGCAATATGCTTTTGTCCCGTGCTAAATGACAGTTTTCATTTTCTGGTAATCTATTACTTTGCAGCTTGTCTTCTGGCTTTTTCCTTTACCTATAACGCTTCTAATTTTTGACACAAATTTTGAATTATAACAAAGATGTTAGAATTAGAGGGATGAAAAAGTTGTTTGCAAGTTTGTGGGAGATAAATCACAAACGATCTGTTGTGGTGAAAGAAGCAGATAATATTGGTGTATTTGAATGCAATACTGGATAATATAGAAACACTAACATGTTTAACTTATAACACAATACAAAATAGAAAACCAAGTCATTCTAATAAGAATGGCAGTAAATACCACTTAATAGCACTTTCTTCTGAGTAATCTCATATACTTAATATGTCAAATTAGGAATTATTTTATTGGAATATAATTCATAAATATGTGAACTATATCCAATTATAAAGCTGTTTCTGAGAAAAAAAATAACAGAAAAAAATCTTTATACTTTTGAAAACCAGATATAGAATTAATCATGACAAAGCAGATTTCATTCACACTGTCTTATCAATGTTTTGTATCATTTTCTGAAAGAATTCTTTCTAGACAGAAAGAGGTCATTTCATCTCATTTACAGAAAAATACTCAACTGAGCATGCCAACATGTGTGCTAATTCTAACTTCAGGAGGCACTGATGTAGTTAACAAAGACTACTGAAAAACCATCAGCTGGGAACAGTTCTTCATCAGTACTAAAGAGGGGGCAGAGCTGAACCAGTGACCTAGAAGTGAAAGACTTTGTAATCTGATTACCCATCTTTTGAGCTATGCAGTCCATCCCCCTTTCATTTTTACTGATAAGAGAGAATCTTATTACCTAAGCAACTTTTGTAGTCATTTAGCAATGCAAAAGCTTTCATTTAGTGCACTAAAAGGACACTAATGGCACACTTATTAGCCTGTTTCAAGTTTTGTCTCAGTACTACTTTTTCCTATTAATTTAAAAAGAATGCATTGATATAAAATTATACAGAAATGTTTTTATAATGATTTTTGATGATGCTCTTGCTGATTATTAGAGAGCTGCTATAAAGAAGTAGAATTAACAGAGCACTTACTGTCAAACCAAAAGAAAATGTAGACTTAAATTAGCAAATACTGAATTGTCTGCATTTCCAGACAGCACAATCATATTACAATTGAACTACAAACTTACTGACAATGAACAGATAATTCAATAAAGTTTTCCAAGGTACAAAAAGGATTTGTAATATTGGAGTAGCTTTCTAATTCCAAAGCAGAGATTTTTATTATGCCACTGTAATGTGCAAATGTGGCAATACGCATTTCAAAAGTGTTGAAAATGATCTTATATGACAAGAGAATGCTTTTTTTTTCTTTTCTGAAATGGTATGCCTTTTAAGAGTCTCAGGGAGTAATCTTGAAAACTTTCCCTGCTTTTTGGCCTGCAGAAAAATAACTTCTCTCTTTGGGCTAAGATAGTAAGAAAGTAAAAACAGCAAAAGCTTGGATTCCCAGAAGTATACATGCAGCTAATAACTCAGACTTAATTATTTCTAGATCTTATTTTAATTTTTGTAATCAGACCAAACAGTATGGCCTGATTTGAAAGAGTATATATTGATATTTTGTAATCCAGTAATAGCAACAAGAGCAATATTTTAAGAATAAGTAACATAAAGTAATTTTATGCTGTTGATTAATCAGTTTGTTCCTTATTAACATCTAAAATAAAATAGATGATCTAGTACTTTATTAAGTGATAAATGACTACCCTAAACATTATATTATACAGTATCTGCAAAAAAAGAGAGAAGTTTTAAATAAACTCTTAAATAAGTATATGGTAGCGTTTTTAGGCCGCTGACAGGAAAATTAAAATAAAGATTGGCTTTTTTAAAGCAACCAGGTAATTTACAGACAAGATATTCTATAAATTATTTAGACTGAAGATATGCTCTACACAAAATTGTTTTTTAAAATAAATTATTTGATCAAAATGTATTATCAGTTTGCTTATATTGGATAAAAATATTATGAATAATTTAAATAATTACAGTTAATATTTGAAGATATAAAAATGTAAGTATAAAAAGTCAAAATCAGAATTTATTGATTTAAGACTGATGAATTATTTGAAATTTTCTATAGTTTCTCCAAGTAAGTTTTTTTAGTGACAAAGCATTAATACATTCAAAATGTATTAGCCACTGTATAATTACTTATCACTTTTAGCATTTTCAGGAAGGGGGTAAATTGTCCTGCTTTATCATATTTGACTTAGTGGCATTTGCAAACCAAAGGTTTATGTGTTTGCTGTGTTTCTAAACTCTCTACTGGACAATGTAGAGCTCTGTCATATAGAAAGTAAATGGTCATACAAGTTGAAATAATAAATAAATAAATGCCAGCAAAAGATAGTGGTACATGGCTCAGAACTCTATAGATGATTTTTTTGAAAGATAAAAAGAAATATCTTGAATAGCAGTTTAATGAGCACTTCAATTCATCAATAACTAATAACATATAAGGTCTAGATATAATGTAAGTGGTGATATGCAAATTTAATCTTAACATATCTTTAAAGCATTAGCTATGGTACGTCCTGACATTTTGTCAATACTGAACTACCATGGCCTTTATAAGTAGGAGAAATGCTATTATATTATTAATACTGAAGAACAGAAACATATTTTAATTCATTTTATTTTCATAACTTCAATCTGCATATTTACTGGCAAATATAATTTGAAAATGGTTACAATCAGTAATTTTCACAGTTAAATTCTAGCTATATTGTTCTATTGTGCAGAAAACATGTTGATATATTTGTATGCAGATGAATATATAGTTTTAAACCATCAAGACTTATAATGTGGATATTATTCCCTTGACCTTTGTTCAATGAAACTACAGTAACTCTTCTATAATACTTTTTCACTTGTTTTCTAAACCTACTCAATCACACTTGCTAGCAAGGAAAAGTTAGCCTTCTGTCTTTGGCAGAAATGATATTTCAAATTAAAAAAATCAATTTCTTGTGTGGCACATTTGATTCCCTATTTGTTTTAAGTGCAAATAGCGCCATCCTTTGTATTAGCCCTGTGTTTAGTCTTCACTAGATTAGATTGTACATTGGAAACAAAAAAAAAGCAATGAATTAAACTGTCTAGATTTTTAAAAATAAGAATACCACTGTTAATTAAAGTAAGATTACAGGAATCAGCTGAGTTTTCCCCCACAATCCCAGAAGAAAACTGCAACAGAGGATAAGCAGTGCCCTCTAGTGTAATTTACAGCAGATACAAATCTGAATAAAGGTAAGCATCATCTCAGGCTCTTTAATGAGAAATACATTGCAAGGATGTTTATATACCAACAGATGCATTGTAAATAATTATTAATCACAAACATTAATAATCAAATTATACTATGTTATATCCACTGCCTAGTAGGTATACCCAGTACCCGTAAACATTGTACCCACACACTTTCTCTCAAAGTCTGACATGGCCAAGATGTCTTTAATGTTGCAGGCAGCTTAGAAAAAAAACATTTCCACACAGAATAGCAGGCCATGCATGAAAGCGGGTGTCAGAAAACCCAGCAGAATCACTCACTGTGAAGATGTCTAATAGGGATTGCTGAATACACAATATAGGCAGCAGGGACTGAATGACTAAATTGGAGCGACCTGAAGGTAGCACGAAAGGTTTGAATCAACCAGGTCCATACATTGTAATTAAACCTATGGTGAATGTCTGATTCTCCCTTTTCTTTTATTAAATGGAAGGTAGTTTTAATTTATTGGGTCTGATGACAGCGTTCTTATAATTGTGGTTCATCAGTAATCTTTTTAAGCTCACTTTTAAAAGTATTACAAGGGAGGACTCATACAGCTTTTCTGTATCTTATCAAGGCAACTAATAGTATGAACAAATTTTACTGTAAATTTGGAACAAGCCTCGATGTTTTGAAAATTTCAGAAGACAAGATTAAAAGTATATATAAACACATTCTGAATGAAAAGCCGCATATATTATGTTTCAGGTATAGCACAAATAAATACAAAATCTTCTGTTGTATTATTTATTTATTTAAATTTATTGTCTGCCCAACTCTAATTTGTAGGGCAAATAAAACTGCAATAAAGGTGTTATAAATGGGTTTACAGCTTGTTTTCCATGTAAATAATTAATGTATTCATAGCCCTGCATTTTAATGTTGATAAACCTTTAGCTCCATATGTATTTTAATTTAATATTTTAAGTGCAAGAAATTAAAAGAGCAGATATGAGGGATCAGACTGGCAATACCTATGCATTAAGATTCTACAGTTACTATAAAATGCTGGAGGAAAGTTTACTTGGCTGATATTCTGTAAATCTCTACTAAATAAAATATATATATACAGAAAGATAATTAAGATACAGAAAATTTCTTTAGACATTTTAAGATTTTCCTATAATATAGTTCTTTAGACAGGCAAAATGAAATTCAAAAATGCAACAAACAGGTGTTTGGAAACATGTGCTGTACAAATAGTGTCCTTAGGGAACTGGAAAGACCCCAGCTCCACAATGACTGTACACTTTATAAAAAGTACAAACATATGACTACATATTTCATGAAGCTGTTCAAAAATTTCAAAAGAATTTATTTTTAGCTACTACTGTTTTAAGTCAATACGGTTTTAAAAGAATTAATTCTATGCTTTCTTTTTTTGTTGCATAAAGTCCACAGCTAGGGCTAATGTATTTTCTGTTAATCTTTTAAGATAAATTGTAGTAACTTACCTTTGTTATTTCATTCCTTCACTTAAATTCTTGAATCACTAACTTAACATTGCATATGTGTATGAAGTGAAGATGAGATCCACAAAGCAGCTTCTGTTCTATCTACTAACTCATGCTTACAAACTACCTGTTTATATCCCATTTACAAAATGCCAGGTAAAGAAATTATTATCCTAAAGCAGACTTGAAAAACAGGGCTAAAGGATACTTACATAATAGAATTAGAAAGCTAGATGTGCTGAAAAAATAAGCTATATATGCTCACTCTTCTTTCTACCTTCAGATGTATAATGGACTGCTAATTTCTTCAGCATGCTAGTTTTAATCAAATTGAATGGAGTCTCACATAATCATCCTTTTGCTTTGTGATCCACTATTGCTTTGAGGAATTCTAAGAAACCAAAATAAGTCTAAATTTACATATGTTAAATTTCTTAAAGAATTGGGAGTATCACAAACAGAAAAGGACATTCTGGGAATAAGGGCTTGATACAATTTTGTTTAAGAAGTTGCTTGATTGTCAAGTTGATAAATACATGCAATTATTTTTGTTAGCTATAATAAGAAGAAATTAATAAAGAATAAAACATTACAAATGAAACAGCAGGCAAAGATTATTAATTATATATCATGTGGGTTAGTTAAACCCCAAAAGAAAACTGTCCCTTTAGGGCTAAATAAGTTTATTTATTTGATATAAAAGAGTGTTGTATTTTGATTTGGAGGAGGTGAGAAATTTGCTCAAATTACATTGTAAAAATATAGTTAGCACTATTGAGAATTATGAACACAAAGTTTCACTGGGAATGCAGCTGGAATGCATTAAAATTAGAACACACTTATGTGTTAAGCTTTAACAATGAGTTTTTGCTGTTATAAAAATGACAGTATAATTTATGGTTAAACATTCAAATAATTTTAGATATATAATCCATAATGTGTTGAAAACAAATAAATCTATACAAAAAGATATGAAACTAATGATGGAAGTAAATGGGAAATAATGTCACTAATAATTATAAACAGATATTTGAAGTAATATAAACACTACATAGTTTTTAATTCTAAGCATTAAGTAATATATTTAGTAAAAAATAGAATAAGATAAAATTTTAATTATTATATAAAGAAAATGTATTCTTTACACTAACAATTTAAATATATTGGATGTACTACTGTTTATTAATTTTATACAAACTATCATATAGTAAAGCAATTATGTTTCTACCTTATTTAAAATATTGTGCTCATAATTAATAAACAAGCTTGACTTGTAACTCAGCATTAAAATTGAGACTGCTACTTACTACTTCTAATGTTGTGCATTACTGTTATTGTTTCTGTTACTTTACAATGCACATATACTTGAAATAATTAATTCTCACAGAATATGTCAGTTATTAATTTATTTCTAGAATGGGTAAAGGAATACTAGTGTAACATTTTCCATCTTAAAGATTTATAATGTATCAGTATCTTACTATGGGTAGTCTGTGAAAACCATAGCTAGCTAAAATAAATAGATAATAGAGTATTAAGTAGCACTTTACCATAGCAGCGAAACTCTAAATATAAATTTTAGATTAACTGTAAATTAAGAGTTAAAATGCCTTTATTAATGATATGAAAACAACTTGAATTAAAATATAGAAATATAATCTAGGTTAAATGTACATAAAAATTCAAGTAAACTAAGTATAATGTACCCTTTAGCAAGAAAAAAATATCCAATATATAATGAAACTCTAGCTGTAATGTTATTAAAATACCAACAGCATGCAACCCTATTCCCTATATTTCTTTTTATATTAATCAAGATACTTAACATTGAATGTGATTGACAAAGCAGCTGCTAGTGGATACAAAACACCGAACATCATAATTATGGCAATAAGACAATCAGCCACAACTGTCTGACTGAAAGGCACAGAACATTTTTTACTAAGTTAATAATACCTCAAACAGACTTTTTCCCCCCATTATGCCAATGTGCATAAAGATGTGCCCTACAGAAAACTTTCAATGTTTTACATGTTACAAAACTTCAAGAACAAATTATTTTTAAGTTCTAAGGTTAATGGGACCTTCAGAGACTGCAGACATAATACTAGGGATAGTTAATTTTATTTCATTTATCTTATTTCATTTGTTTTTTAAGCAGAGGAGAGGATTGTAGGCTCTCCCTGAAAACTCACCTAGTAGCTGCTATTTAACCATGAATATATTTACTTAAATAAATGTCCAGGTAGTTGCCAAGCTTGATTATGACAGCTACTATATTTAGCATATTTATGATAACTAAAGCTTGACCCTACTTACTGGATCTCTCTTACCCTCTTACTTATTGTCTAGTAAGAGATGATTTACAGCAATTTGTATGGAAAAGGACAGAGTGTGACTCTACAGTTCTTTCCCAGATTCTTAACCATAGTTAAGTAGTAAACATCACCATTAATAGGTTTACCGTAGCATATGGAAATGGCAAACTTTAATGCATTCAAAATTCAATCTCTCTCTCTATATATTAGTTTGAGTGTATCATGTGCAACCTGCATTTTATTAATTTGAAAGTTCTGAGGAAACAACGAATGAAATATTAACATAATTTATATATTAATATGAAGTTCATATTCATATGAAACATTGCAGTTATATGTTAATACTAACTTCTCTTAAGAAATAGATAATTTTAAAGTATTTCTCAAACCAAAGCATGGTCTAGATAACAGACATCAAAGGCAGAATACTTTAAAATGTTTATTTTAATGTATTTTATTTAGATTTTGTTCTTTACTTGGCGCCTTAGCAGACTACATATCCTACCATATATTTATGAGATCCTAGTTTTGTCACGGAACACAATACTCTTACATAAATGGCTGTATTTTTTGTATTATAATAGTATAGCTTGACCATTGTTCTCAAAAAAAAAAATCCTTTTGGAAAAAAAGTATGTTCCAATTTAATTAATTCATGACATTGATTAAATATTGAATAACTATATTAGATAAGGAGAAATAAAAATTAATCTATTGGGCCAATTACTTATTCATGTTTGGCATATAATAACCACTAAATAGTTGATCAATACTTCTAATATGTCGATTATTTTTCTTTTTATGGGCACCTGAAACTATCTATAGCTTCTATTACAAAATATTGCAAAATATTCTTGCATGTTCATTTACCAGTGTAGGAGAACTGTCAGCAGTTACCACAAATAAGAAACGCAGATGCAGTTTTCAAATACAACTCACAGGTCAATGTATTCTCCTATTTTAATAATGGCTTTTCCTATTACATTCATTATTCATATAGAAAAGAAGATAGGCACTTTTTAGGTATTATATTGCTTTCTTGAGGAATATGAGCATTGTGACTTTGAGAGGCCATTTTCTAAAGATCCTAACAGCCAAATGACATCTTGGGAAATGTTATGCTCATGGTGTATTTGCATAATAATGAAGGTATCATACATATAAGGCCAGATTTTACCCACTTACCCAAATTTTTATTCAAATAATGAGAATTCTTTCTATTCCTGAAACAGGATATCCTCTAAAATAAAATCCATTACTTGTTTCAAAAAGATGAGCCAAAACTAGACTATGGATGACATATAAATTCTTTGATGTAGATTTATAGCCTACTTTTCATGTCTATTGTGAGCATGAAACAGCCAACCATAAGGTATTTTCTAAATTGAGATTTAGATGCATACTTTTCTTCATGTTTCAATGAAGTCTTCAGTTTTGTTTGAATGAGGAATTTTGTGTGATATAACATGAACAATATTTTAATCATAGTATAAAAAAATCAAAGCAATCTCAAACATCATGCATCATAAACAAAAATTAAAAGGCATGGTTTAACTTCACATTTACAATTCAATGGTTTTCCAGAGGATTCTAGATTCTGTCATTTATGAATATTATCTGTTGAATTAAAACGAAAGCCCCTGTGATTAATTATATTGTTCGTTTTGTTTTTACATACTTTTAAGTGATACTAAAACATTTAAATATACTGTAAAACATTTTTAGGAAGAAAATCGGAGGGAAAATATGGAATCTGGTCTTCAATAATTTTAAGATTAGAAAATGTGAAGATAATTTTATAATCAGGAGGAAACTATATGGTGGCATGGCTGTTATATTGGTGTAGTAATCTATAATACCATAGCAAATTTCACGACAGATCAGTTTCTTGTTTTTTCAGTATTAGGAACTGCTGTGCCAAAATGAATAAAACTCCAGTTCCTATTCTTTTGAACAAATATTATTTTTATATATCATTGCTTAAATATTGTTATACAAAACACTACAGTACAAAGTAATTCATGGAATTGCTTTAATATATTTCACTGATATAGTGGGATTACTCTGGAGTAAATATTTAAACAAGAATGCAAGAACATTTATGTCGATTAATTCTGGGGTAAAATTTTAGTATCAATCTTAAATATAGAAAAATAACACTTAAAATATTTTCTTATTCTAGCAAGTTTAACTTTTTGATTTATTTTATAATCATATATTACTGACATCAATAGAATTTCACACATCAGCACTATATGCTGAAGCCAATTTAAAGTAATATTTCAAACTGAAGAATAATGTTACCAAGGGATTTAAAAGCTTAGGTTCATACCCAAACATAAAAAGATGTATGTATAGGTTTCTAAATGTTTAAAAAGGATGCAGGGTATTTTTCCCTAGAAGGCAAATACATTACTTCAAAATAAAATAGAAATGAGAAAGTGGTATATGTCCTGACAACTAGATAGATTTTTTTTCAAACTAAATAAGAATATAGTACACTAAACTGAAGAAAGCTACCTAAAGAAGAGAGACAGATGTTCTATAAACAGGAAAAAAAACTTGTACTCAAAAAGAATGTTGAAATAAAATTGAGACATCTGCAGTAAAGTTTTACCTTCTCCCTAGAATATTTGAGATGAACTCAGTATAACACTCTCTTCCAAGAAAAGGCAAAGTGATCAATGCAAGAACACATCAGGCTCTCTTGGACAGGCCAATCAATGCAAGAAAGAACCTTGCCCAGGGCCTTATGCAAATAGAAGCACGTCCTACACCTAGGGAGGGAACATGCGCACTAGATCAATGGAATCTGAAAAACCTTACAGCTATACCAGCCTCAGACAGTAAATATATAATGATGAATCCTTCACGTTTTAGCTGAACTTTTAAACTACTTACTTTCCCCAGCTAGGTGAAAACGACTATAAAGATCTATATCTGGCAAGCTCAACTCAAACTTTAAAATATAATGATGAACTTTCATTATTCTTGACCTCAGCAAGGCTGAGATGCTTTGTTTAAAATAAAAATGATTAGGATTTAAATTGTATGATTTTTTTACACACACTCTACATTTAAAATAAATTAAATCTTTAATTCTGTTGTTGGAAATATACATCCCTTACACTCTTGACAGTAACTATATAACTTCAATTATGTAGGATTTTTTCACTAAGATCTTACATACAAGAAATTACATTGTTTACTTCTTAAATGTTTAAATATAGCATGATTTATTAAATATGTCTGCAAATTAGTTTCTATTTCCAGTATTTAAAGTATATGCATTTCTTGAATATAAATTCAAATGTAGAATCCATTGAAAAGAATAGGGGAAACACTAATATAAGAAAATTTGTTTTGAAGACTTCTGAACAGAGACTTTCAAACTGTAATTTGGGTAAAAACCCTAGGAGAATTAATTTAACACGGAATCAACATTTATACATTTCATAGAATGGACACGTATAGTAATTGAATTACTGTTATACCGCATGGTATTAAATTACATAACATCATAACACAAGTATACTCAAGCAAAGAAGGCAGCAACTAGCCTAACATTGTGGTTCAAAAGATCATTCAAATGGTGGAGATAATGAAAAACCAATTTTTAGAATCGGCATTCCGTTCAAATATTGGAAGTCCGTCCAATGTCTGTCAGATTTCTCCTCATCCTGTCCTCTTCATCACTGCTCACTTCATAGAAAACCACTGTTATATCAGGAACTATAACTATGGGATGCTCCCTGGCTGGTTATGGGCTATGCCATGTCTGGTGCACCTACATGTAACACATGTGTGCCACCACAAGTTACTATGAATGGTTAGTATGCTTGCTCATCTGCATATTTTAGTACATCCACCTAATTTCTTCTACCAGTTAAGAATGGCTAAATAACAGCAGAAAGTCATTTTATGTTATGTTTATATGTGTAACAATATACAAACCAGAGACTATTGTTGGTTAGAATTCATGGTTTGTTTTGTACCTATTTTCAAATAAATTCTGCAAGTCTAAATAAACAACACATAGACTAACATAAACAACACTAGTTATTGTGATTTGCTTTATATTCCTATTGCTAAAAAGATCCAAGCTAGTGACCATACTGAATGCCGGTTTTTGAAGAGAAGTCAAACCTGCCTACAAGCTCCCAATTCCCTCTTTTTCTTTGATGTATTATTGTATAATATTAAGCATGTGGCATTCCATTTTGTTTAATTTTAACCAAATACAACCTTCTTTGCCAAAGTTATTTTAATTTCTACCATGTCTGTGACATAAAAAAATTTCAGAAGAAAATTAGAGAAGCACACATCATAACAGTATTTTTGTTTGTTTGATATGTTTGTCTGGCAGCTTATATAGCATTTTTACCAAGCCAGCATTTAGGATTTTTAAAAATGTATTTATATGTTAAATGATAGATAACAAGTAGCATTTGCACTATCAGTAAGTTTAGTAATCTTTTTAAATTATTTCAGTTAAAAACTCCGGTTAGCAAAATGTTAATCTCTGAATATATTTTATGAGCCAGTTTTGTGTAATGATTAAGGCATCAAGTTAGAAGCTGGGAGATTTTGAGTATTAGTCCCACTTAGACACAAAGCCAGCTGGGTGACCTTGGGCCTGTCAGTCTCTCTCAACCTTAGGAAGGCGGCCATGGCAAACTACTTCTGTAATCTTGCCAAGAAAACTGCAGGGACTTGTCTAGACAATCACCAGGAGTCAACACTGACTGGAAGGCATAAAAAAATCCAATATGTTTTATATGTGGGCCAGTATGAAACACTTATTGTAGTGATTTCTTAATATTATATATTCTTTTTCATAAAAAATTAATTACCCATGTTCTCTAATAAGTACCTGGAGTCTAGGTCTATGTGTACATGCATAATTTCTTATCTGTACAATCAGTGACAATTCTGGATTGCCTCTCTGATATTCTCATTACTTTTGCAGCCTTATTTACATTTCACTTCATTGTGCTTACCTGTCAATGGCAGATAGTTCTTGCTTAATTGCCCTGTTTAGCGACCTTTCAAAATTACAACGAAGCTGAAAAAGGTAATTTTATGACCAGTCCTCACATACATGACCATCACAGCATTCCTACATCATGTGATTGAATTGTGGGTAGTTTGCAACTGGCAGGCATTTCTGACAGTTGTAGTATCCCATGGAGACACAGTTGCCATTTGTACACTTCAAATGTGGCTTCTGACAAACAAACAAAATCAGCAGAGAAGCCAGCGGTAAAATCACAGGTTGCGGTCATAGTGCTTAATGACTGCAGAGGAATTGATGTCAACACTTCCAGCACAGTATCTTGATGTTTCACTTAACAATTTAACAATGGAATTGTTGGTCACAATTGTATGGGCTTCCTGAACCTTCAAAAAAGAAGTGAAAATGGATTGTTCAGTGACTCTATCATTAGAATCTAACAAGAAAGAACCACACATATGTAATATATGAAATTGTAGCATCATGGCTTCACTTGGTTATGGTGCTAGGCCTTGTTTTACTATTCAGGAATGATCCCATCTAGTTGTAAGGAAATCAGAAGCATTTGTTCCCTGTTTTGAATTAACTCTGACTTCTCTTTATATGCAAACTGGGTGAAATTATGATTAACTTTAATTATGATTTGTCCAAATGGGTCAATGTAAAACTACAGCTTACAGTAATTCACTCATATTGCTGGAGAAAATATGAGAAAGCCTATTTAGCCTAAATATTATTCATTCTTATTTCTGCATGCTGCTTTTTGTTTTAACAATGACATATAGAAGACTATCATTAGCCTTGTTCAGAAGTTAATAGACTGTACCCAGGCCCAATCCTCTTTCTGGATGGCAGCTCTAACATTGCTTACTTATTTGCAAGTATATTTGATAACCTAAGCTGTATTAGGTCATGTCTGATGTGTAATAGATCAGAATTAAGAAGCTCTCTCACACACGCATTTGCACAGGATTATTTTGGTATTACCAACCATAATTAATAATTAATTAATAATAATTAATAATATTAATCTTAAGTACACACAAAGTTGAAACTCGTCCAAGAATAATGCAGAATATTATTTGTAAAAAGAACAGAAAATTAGAGATTAGTCCTGCCTTCAAAACTGGAGAACAGATTATAAAAAAGCGAGTAAATGTTAAGCAAGGTATACCTATAATAGTGGTATGTAAGTATTTGTTATGCTTTGTTGTCATACAGGATAGAACTAGAACCAACAGGATAAAACTATAAGGAGGTAGATATAGTCTACATTTTAGCAGGCTCTTCCTCTCTGCATGAGATGTCAGCCAGTGAAATAGGTTGTGACAAAAATGGTAAGATTTCCTTCATTGGGGTCTGAATGTTTAATGGATCCTGCCGTGAGCAGAGCATGATCTCTTAAGGTTTCCATCCACAGACCCATAATATTGTGAATCTATCCAACCACACATTCAGCCACTGCGAAGAGTCAATTCTTGCATTATCCTTTTAATCCAGTAAATTCCTCCCCACCAAAAAATATACAACTGTGTGAGGATTTTGAAACATATTTTTTACCCCTTAAGAGTTAAGGAATACTTTCAAGAAAAGACACAAGGCAAATATACAGCCATTGTCAATCCTGGGATAACATACAACTATAGATTTCAAAAGCATATAAAAACTAAATGTTGTGGACGCTTCCAGACAGATGTTAACAATAAATTGCATTTCTATATTGAATATTTTCACCAAATTCAAACTACAGTCATCAATAAATACTCCCCTTATGCAACAATCTCAGCAGGGCAGAAGGAGATGATATACAAGAATGACTATGACATTATAGCCAAAGAAGCTGTCATTAGGAGTAAGATACATTATGCTAAGAGACCACTTTCTAACACCATATTTGACCAAATTTAACCCTCAAATTTCAGTGCAACATGCAAAAAATACTACACAATTTGATAAAAAAATTTGCTAAGAATTTCCTTCATATAAAACTGTATCTAATGAAAACATTCTACAGCAACAATCTGGTATTTTCTATCTACACCCAAAAATACGCAAACCAGGAAACCAAGGTCATCCCCATTATTTCAAGGATGAAAATCATCACACATTCCAAGGACTCTATTCAGACCTTATGCTACCAACACTCCCAGCTACAGTACATAGGAGACACCAGTTTATTTCCTAAGAAAATGGAAATCCATTGGCAACCCCCACCCCAACAAATATACTTGTAGCTATCATGGATGTTTAAGCATTACATAGCAATATCTTTCCCAAACACACACCACAAACAGATTGTTTGGAGTTGAATAGCATCTAATCTAATAAATTAAATTAAACATGGGCTTTAATCGAGGAAGATAATCTCAACTTTAGAGTTGTTCCAAAGTTGGGCAGCACCAAATTAATTAAAATAAACGAATAAACATATAAACAAATATAGCATATTTTATCACCAATCTATGTGATTTTGTAGTCACCCATAACTATTTTATCTTTGGCAATAACCTATACCTGCAAATCAATGACACAGCAATGGATAAATAGACGGTTCTCCTAAAGCAATACTTTCACAACTATTACCCCTGAAATTTCTCCTTTACCTGAAATCATAATGAACCAATCTACATCTTCCTCCCCACAAACATTTCCTCCACCTCACCCCAGTTTAAATCCTGCATCATTCAACTACTCTATGCATCTAATGAAACGAAAGCCTATGTCTTTTAATAATATTGGTTAGTTGGGGAGGTTGTCCCAGACTCATAATTTATTAATAACACAGCTAATCCTAATATGGTATATGTGTATTTCGATTTGTCTTTGTTAGATTTTATTCTTTTGTCTCCTTTCTCTAACTTAAAAGGTTCATTTTGAATTTTATTTCCTTCTTCCAGAGTACTAATTATTTCATTCCAATTTTGTATTATTTGCATCTCTGAAAAGCATTCTTCTACCTCTTCAACCAAGTTATTTATAAAAACATTAATGTGGAGAGAGCTGAGGACTTAATTTTGTGGCACTCCTTGTAGTGTGTCAGATCAATTTAATTGAAAATTTTAATGAATGTTATTTGAGCACAATTTCCAAGCAACCAGAAAGCCACACAACTACCATGCTACCTAGGTTTTTCTTACTTAACTTGCTAATCAGAGTAGCATAGGCTATTCTGCCAAAATGCTTTGCTAAAACAAAACAAAACAAAATCTAAAGTATTCCCATAGTCTACTAAGGATGTACTGTATTAATGTTTGTCTGGCAGGTTGTTCTTGACAAATCCAGGCTGACCTGTGCTAATTAACTTGGTAATTATAGCTCTGTTTATGATCTCTTCTAGAATTTTCCCATATATTATGGGAAAATTCTAGAAGAGATCATAAACAGAGCTATATACACTATACTTCCTTGGACCCATTTTTTTTCTTGTAAAACACAGGGATAAAATTTCTTAAAGATAATATCTGGGGATTTGACTGGTTTGTCAAAAAATTCCTTCAGTCTCCTAAAATATAATTCATGTGATGCCGGAGATTTAAACTCAATGTAAAAAGGTATTCTATCTGAATCCTTCATCCGGCCCCTTCATATGCTCTTCACAATTTTCTGGTATTATCAAAATTGAAATCAAGTAGCTTTGCTTTTCCTCTGATGCCTGTAAACATTAAGAATCAGATTGTTTTCTTTTTCTTGGGAAATATATGAAGAAGCATCTTGCTGAAACTCAATTGTCCTGACACTATTCAATGGAGTTTTAATAAGGGACGTGGGAAATTTTTTAGTGGATCCCTAGGTTTTAAATTTAAGTCACTTTCATATATCTTTTAAGGGGAGTTTTAATGTGTATGTTTATATGTTTTAGATGTTTTTTATCCGACTTGTACACCGCCCCGAGTCCCAATAGGGAGAGGGGCGGTATAGAAATAAAATTACTATTACTATTACTACTATTACTATCTCAAATTCCAGGTTATCCATGCAAACTCTTTCTCAATGCCCGATTTCGCTTTCCCATTCTGCTTTTTAAAAAATTCATATATTTCTTAAAACTTTTTGTTTTAGTATTATTATTTGGTAAGAGGCATTGGAATATTTCTGACATCCACGAATCATATTTTTTAAAACTTGGGTTTTATGTAGAGAAAAAAGTTCATTTCATATTGATTGTCTTTAGCTGATATTTTTTAAAAATATAGTCACTGTAGTTTTTGTTAAGTATATGTTTTATTCAGTAAGCATCTAGTTTTTTTTTAAGTCAAAGAAAAAACCCCAGATATGCTTGCCGCTTAATGTTTGCCAATCCCTATTAAGTGTATTGATCCTCTTTCATAGCATATTTAGACTTTAAACCTACTCTTCTTTCAAATTTATTCTTTAGATCTAGTTTTGCATTGTGATAGATTCGTGATGTGCCAGAGTTGTATATTAAATTCTTCTTCCCATGCACATGCCTCCTGCAGAGACAGCAGACTATAGAAGCTGACCCTTACTGAGACCATCTTGTCTATCTGACAAAGCTCCTTTTTAACTTCTTACTTATTGCTTATTTTCTGCAATGGGGAAATTTTTTTTAGCTCTGCTTGTGATAATTTCACAGGCCCTGAGTACCCTGACCTTAGAAGCCCCAAGGTCAGAAGTCAAATTGTGTTCTGAAACATCTGTAAGCGTTATATTAAAGAAGAACAAAAGTGAAGAGATATCCACCAGCATGACAAGAGAAACAAGCAAAATGGGAATGACACATTGGTCATCTGTTAGCCATGCCATCTCAAGCCAAGAGCTGCAAATGGATAGAAGGATGGTAATGGAAGAAGTAATACAAATTCAAAACATTTCTTATACTTGAGTCCATAAATAATCACATTCTGTATTTTATCTGTCTTCTTTACAGATTTTTATATTATTTTAAAAAGATTAAACTACAACAAAAATTTGAAAATCATATGGATCATCTAAAATGCTAGTCAAAATTTAAATAAAAGAGTTTGTATTTCAGTTGCTGCTTAGGCATCGTTTCCTGGTTATTAGAAATGTAAACATAAAAACAGCTAGTCATGTAAGCCAAATCTTTATGTCACTAATCCAATAATTAATATTTTTCTATCCACAATTCATAATATGAACAGCATGTAACATTTTGAAAAGGATAATTTTGTCAAACACTAGAAGCCAAAGCAAACTTAGTCCTGCAGTTTTTATTGTTGGCTTTCAAAGTATTTACACTTTTATATGTTTTAGTATATTAAATGATTTGAACATTGCACAAAAAACTACAATTATTGGATGATGTAGGTATTGAATAACTAAAATTGTAAAATGAAACTTTTACTATGTCTTGTCTAGTAGTTCCAGACATATACTTTAGTAAATTCCAGCAAACGTATAGCAAAATCTTCTGTGTTCTCTCATTTCATCTCATTTACTATGTAATCAAAGAATAATTGAAAAAAATGTTTTCACTTAAATGTTTTAACTGGGTTATCTCTATATATATAACAAAAGAACTGTATCTTATACCAACATCCTAATAGAAATGAGCTTTAAAGCTGGATTTTAATTTCTATCTATATAACTGATATATTAGTAACTATGGCAATAATTTCTCTATATTAAAAGTGGGGCTTAAATTTAAATTAAATTAAACAGCACATATCAAACTTATTAAAGCTGTTTAAACTAAACATCTTGATTATTTTAGAAAGCTTTGCTACCGTTAATGCAATATTTCTCTTATAATGTTTTATATAAAAATGATTGTGTATATCGTGGAAGAATGTATTTCATTTTTTGCATAGAAAAAAATAAAATTACACAACTACTGCGATCAATAAAGCATTACAAAATTGAAATAGAAAAGAGAAGAGACATTTATACATTTTACATATAAGTTTTTATCTACTGAGCAGAGTGGATATGTTCTGGATCTACTCAATGAAACAGTTCCATCTTCCTGGACCTAGGAGAAGCTGCTTCTATTGTGGCACCTAACCTGTCAAATATCCTGCCCCTTGTGATCCACTTGGCCTTATCTTGTCGGGTTTCCAGAAGTCTGTAAAAACCTTATTTTTCTCGCAAACATAATGGCCAGGTTCTTAGTAGACCCCAATAGTGATAAATATGTTGATTGAGGATTATGCCTTTGGTATTTTGCATTCTACATATGCTTATTATATTTTATTTGCATTTATGTTACTTTTATTGTTTTCATTTATGTTTTCATTTATTGTATTTTATTTGTATTTATGTTATTTTGTTGTATTTTATTGTGAGTCACCGATTGTTATTTGCTGTAATTTCTTAAGTAAATAAACCAGACAAGTATTTTTAGAAATCAAATCCACAGCAGAGTGTTAAGATTCACGTCTTTAGTTTATGCAGTTACTTGCACTTTTCTAGTTAGCAAAGGAACAAAACTGAATATACTCGCTACATGGAAAAGAATTAGATGCAAGCATATACCGTATTTTTTGGAGTATAAGACACACCTTTTTCCCCTCTAAAAGAGGGTGAAAATTTTGGTGCGTCTTATATACCACCTGCCAGCCCCCACCATTTGGCCTCCGCAGGTCCTCTAAAATGGAGCTGAGTCTGTTTGAGAGGCTGCCTTTGCAAAGAGAAACTCCTTTGCAAACTGACCTTTTGGAGCTTTAAAAAGAGAGCCTCCCTAACAGCCTCCAAAAGGTCCGTTTGGGAGACTGCCTTTGCAAAGAGAAACTCCTTTGCAAATGGACCTTTTGGAGCTCTGGGAGGCTGCAAATGCAGGCTCCAAAACAGAAGAATTCTCAAGAAGAATTGTTTTTTTTCTTATTTTCCACCTCCAAAAATGTGCGCCTTATTCTCTGGAGCGTCTTATACTCCGAAAAATACGGTATATTGTAAAATAAAAAAGAAACAAAATGATATAACTTACCAATTCCACAAATGCCAATCCGCCATAACTATGAGCAACAACAAATACATTTTCAGCTAACGACTGGGAGATAAAGTGGTCCCATACATAAATTGCATGTTCTTCAGGAGAACCATTTTCCTAAAAAGAGAAGGTGGAAAATAACTTAATTTGTTGTACATTTATTTGTTTGTTTGTTTGTTTGTCAAATTTATATGGCTGCCCATCCCATACTAAGTAACTCTAGGAGGTGTTTAATAAAACCAGCAATTGAAATATTCCATAAAATATACTTAAATAATGTAAGTTTACAAGAAGGAAGATATCACATACAAGGCAGCCAGCATTATGTAATAGCATGTAAAATTTAAAATGTAAAGATCTGTGAAAATTAAATAGAATAGTCCTTTTTTTCAGTGAAGGAGACCAACAAACCTGATTTAAAGAGCAGTTCATGTCTGAGTATAATATAATATAGTATATATTAAATTCTAATCCCTATTTTCAAGATACAAAAGCTTTTTAGGGATTTACAACAGGTTAGGATTACCCTTATTTTCTCTGAACAGAACAAAACAAAACAAAACCAAAATAAAAATACTAGATACTGATTCTCAATAGCCTTTTATGATCCTAACTTTGGGTTATCTTATTAATACAATATAGTAATAAACTGAAATTAAATTAAATTAAATTATAGTTTTGGGATCAGTTGATTGGATACTAATGCTTCCTTTATAGAACACATTGCGGACTCTGGATAGATTTAAGAGGGGTCTTTGGTAGAGATGGACAGGAATAAATTATTGGGAAATGTTGTTTCTCCTGTGCTGAAATCTGAGGTAGCTAAACACCCCACTAAAATCTAGTTTAGGAGCTATTGATTGCCCATACTTTTACTTTATAAAGTTTATAAATTATATTAAAAAATGTATATGGTTAAAAAATGGTATACAGTGATGTTGTATGATATGATTAGATATTAACATACTATTATTTAGATGGCTTGTAGTATTGAAAATAAGGAAAGGAAAGATTATCAATATTTTTATTATCAATATTGATTACCATTTAGGATATCAATACTACAAGCATAAAATGCAATAAGCATAACCATTTAGCATATCAATATTACAAGCATAAAACAATTTGCCCATTCTTGATCTACATTAAAAAAAGACCACAATTCAAACTTTGAGGGTGATTATTCAGTCTTCTTCAAGGATTGTGTTCTACAGTGGCTCCATTCAATTTAGACAGTATGTTATGTTAATAGATAGTTATCATCAGTTCTAAGAAAAATGGAAAAAACTATCAATATAAAAATCAATATTTTCACCAGGTAATTAAATTCTTCCTTATTTTTATTCTACTATACTTTAAACCAGTGTTTCTTTAAAAATTTCCTCTCAGAAACCCTTCTCACTTTTAAAAATTATGAAGAATGCCAAAAGAGTGTTTGATTGTATAGATTGCATTTATCAGTATTTACCATATTAACTATTAAAATTAACACTTTTGTAGAATATTATTTTATTGACATATGTAAAAGTAACACTACATTTACAACAAGAAGTAAAAAAACAATAATGAGAGGAGTGATGTTGCTTCCAAAGTATGCAAATGACTTCAATAATTGGTAAATAATTTTGATTTTACAGATCTCATCTAGGAGATTCCCTAGATGTTCTTGGACCACTCTTAAGAAACATTGCTCTCAGAGATCATATTAAGTTCTGATAGATAATACAAACTATTGCAGCACTGCATAATAAAAAAGACTGAATGCAAAAAATAAGAAAATCCCTGTGCTATAGTACATACACAGAGAAAAAATTATCTCTCATCCAGCAAATTCATTCTCATAGCTCTTCACACATACAATAATAAACTGAGAAATATACAATTAAATAAGCCAAAGTAGCCAAAGTGATAAGAGGGAGGTCTGTAATGTTCAAAATAGCTACTGATTATGTAGATAATCATGCCAGACTAATCTTATTGCATTCTTTGACAAAGTGACAAAATTAGTGGACCAGAGGAACGCTGTCGATATAA
>JANHFK010007548.1:11547-24435 GCA_036250565.1 Sibynophis collaris | reverse complement strand
ATTAGCACCAGTCAAGGATATTTGTTACACATTTTTAAATGATCGGTTGACTGTGTTTCATATTTAATGAATAAAAGTTAATAGTAATAATAATAACAACAGCAACAACCATATGGTTGGATGTGTAATGTGTTTTTTTGATGGCAGGACTTCTATACTCAATATTCAGAACTTAACATCCATCTTCAGCACTGGGAAAATCTATATATAATCACCACTGAAAGCAAAGACAAAACTCTAATAGCTGGGGAATAAAGTTTTGGATTTGGTTTCCCCATTTTCACACATACTAATTGTATTTATTTGTTCGTACCTCCAACAGTTCACAGTCCATTCCTTTGGACCTTTAACACATATATTCTTAACAATAAGAAATGTTACCATCATCCCATATTATCTATGACTCAGCTTGTTTTGTTACACTTTTTAAATACAACATTGCTTTCTAGAACAAGTATACACCAAGTATAACAGTTTCCTTTAAATCATCATTATTATCCCTTATCTCAGCCTGTACTTCAGTTGCTCTAAACTACCATTCATTAACAGTTCAAAATGAAATCACAGAGAGTAAAATTATATGGAAAAATTGTATTGGGAATGCAAAGTTATTAATTTATTTTTTCTTTTCACATGTCCCTTCATTGCTTGCATATCCTCAGCTAAAATACACTTGCTCCTACCTCTTTGAATTTTGCAATACATTTTTTTCAACAAAATATCCATACAAAAATATGTCCATTAGGAGAAATACACACAGGAACATACATTTTCTTTTATGTTTTTTTCAATCACAAACTGGTAGAGAAATGGGCTAATTAGGAAAAAAAAGTAATTGATTTATCGTTACTATCCAAGAACCAATTTCTTATAGTAGTTAAGGCCCCATGAGTTCTAGTTCCATTTTACACACAAAACCAGCTGGGTGATCTTGGATCAGTCACTCCCTGGACCAGCCTTAGGAAAAAAAAGCAGTGGAAAACCATTTCTGAAAACTTGCCATGAAAACTACAGGGAACCATCCTGGCAATTGCTAAGAATGAACATTGACTTGAAAACACACACACACACACACAATTACCATCCAGGTTTTTCTTAGAAAAAAAAACCCCTATACTATCATACTTAATAAAATGGAAATCCTGATTGAGAGATTAAATAAAGTTCGTATGGAGACATTCTTTAATTTAACTTCAAATTAAGGAAGTTTTTCTTTTTCTCCAGCAAATTGGAGGTGGGTAGGAATATAAAATTTATATAGTTGGTCATCCCTTTCTTCATATCAGTAAAAGGAAAGCTTTTACTTTATATGTCTTATATGCCCTGAATTTTTTTTCCCCATGAGAATGAAATCAATTATTTATTCTTTGTCCATTAAGAAGGTATCCATCAACCAAATATTGTATATAATACAAGACAGTGGTCCCCAATCTTTGTAGCTTGGCAGCCCTGCTAGTTGGTGAGCGCTCAACTTGCATGATTGGGGGCTGGTGTGCATGTGCACAATTGCCCATCAGCCCACCGCTCGCACAAGTTGAGCTGTGTGTGCATGCTCCAACCAGCCATTTGTATGGCTGTAGCCAATTCCAAATAGGCCATGGCTCAGAGATTACGGATCCCTGATATAGCATATTCAATTGTGCAATATATGGAAAGAACTATGACACATAATTAACTAGATAAGGATCAAACATATTCTGGAATATAATGGAATTCTTTAAAATAGAATTTGCAGTGTGTTCTGTCTATGAGTTGAGTCTGGTTAGTAGCATCTGGGATCAGTAAAAGGCAAGATATTTAAGATGCTGCTAATGCTCACTGTAAAAAAATAATAATGAGGAACATGTTTAATTAATTTGAATGAGTGAGTAGCTCTTCATCTTGAGCAAGCTCTTTGCAGTTGTGCTTCCTTTCCCTAAATATAATTAAGTATAAAATGTCAAGACTTATGTAGATAATCACATTGTAAAACCAATGATCTTGTGTGTGAGAGAGACACTGACATTCTCTTAAGACTGTTTACAGCTGCAGTAAAAAAAAGAAAAGAAAATTATGAACAGAATATTAACAGAAGGTTAAGATAAGATTGATTATCCAATAGGATGTTCCAAAATGAAGCACTACTGACTTAGGTGATTTAAAGATAATTGCTACTAAACAAGGGAGCTCAATTTCTAGCTGCAGATGAACCAGAATTAGGATCCATTATAGTGGATACTAGTCCTGTTCTAAAACCAATTATAGGCATAAAAGTGCATCTGAATACAATACAACCAGTTTTAGAAAGTGGTATTTTAGATCATCATCATCTTTAAGAAAATCTGCAACTTTTCTTAAATAATAAAATTTGTTTTCAGCATTTACAGTGTTTATAATGCCAATTGTCAGAACAACTTTCCTTTTAATGCAATTTTCACAATGTCATTATCAAGTATGACATTTTCCTGATGTGGCATTTTAAGCATATATTTTCTTGTTGCATTAAAATGTATATTTCATTTTTGCTATTATAGCACATGTGGCAGGATTCTAATATTGTGACTGTCTATTTACAAGCCTTTAAGTTTTCAACATGGGTGAGCAAAATACTAAAACTTTTACTAAAAGTGTGAAGTACATAGTGAAACCTACTTCTGCATTTTATGTAAATAGTACATAATTGCTCCAATCTCTGCCCAAGTTCCCTGAAATGGAACCAGCCATGCTTTGCATAGAGCCAAAATAATTATAATGGTGACTTCCAGCAAATATATGCAGTATTGAGTTAAATAGATAAAGAAAAATAAAAAGGATGTTGGGGAGCTTATGGACATTTGAAGTTTTCATTTAATTTTTATATCACATTTAGCTTTTGGGGGGCTTATAGGAAGATATAAATGTATGAGTAAACATTAACATACTGTTAACCTACTAACATACTCATTATACTAATCACTGGGAATGGTATCATAGACTCAACTATTGCAGTGAAAGGAGACCAGCTACTCTCTGGCTTTACAAAGAGGTTAAGTTGACAATCAAGGTGACCCCTTTCAACTATCATGTCTGCTTTTCAGTGCTACATGACTTGCTGGTGATTCATTGATTAAGTGTCATCAAGTTAGTGTAGACTCTTAGCAACCAAAGAAATAGAGTTACTCCAAGATGATCTGTCTTCAAATTGGCCTTTTAGGTCTGTCAATGATGCATTCATTGCTATTATAAACAAGTCCATCAACGTCTTCTCCTTCCTTCTGCTTTTCCCAGTTTTATAGATTTCTCAAAGGAGCTGAGTACGTATATACAGTATTATGTTGAAAATGTGATAGCTTTGAGTCTAGCTGTATCTCAAATCCAGATTTTATTATTATTATATAATACATGCTTTGTTTTCTTGGTTATCTATAGTATTCTCATTTCTCCAGCAATAAATGCAAAATGGTCAAAACTTCTTCCATTCAGCTTCTTCAAAGTCCAACTGTCTTTTCTATACAGTATCATAAGGAAAACCATTGCTTGCATAATTCTCACTTTTTTGTGGTATAGATACAGCACTATATCTGAATATATTTTTCATTGCTATTTTATCAAGTACTAGTCTGCATATTTCTTTACTGCTGCTTCATTTCTTGATTATTTTCAATCCTAAAAGGCAGAAGCTGTTCATTATTTTAGTACCTTTATTGTCAATTCTAAGGTTACTTGTGTGTCTGTTGTCACTAGTCTTCTTTATACTTAATCTTAGTCCCATTTTTTTCTCTCATTCAACTTCTTGGATTTTATTATTAGAGCTATCCTGATACACACACACACACACACACACACACACACACACACACACATATGTAAATATGCATGAACATATTCATACCATATACACACAGTATATATACTGCATACAGATTGAATAAATAAGGACAGAATATATAACCTTATATTTCTACATTATAAACCAGGACCATCTGTTTCATCATATTCTTTCCAAACTGTTTGCTCCTAATCTGTTTACATGTCTTGCAAGAGAACAATGGGATGTTATTTTTCTAAGCACATTCTACAACTAGACATAATCGGTACAACTGAAGGCCTTCTATAGTCAATAAAGATTTCTTTTTGGTATTTTTCTACCTTTTTCGATTATCCAGGTTGTATCAGCAATATCTTTCACCTTTTTTTAAAAAAAGAAAAAGATTGAACCTCTAGCATTTCATTTTCTATGTAGTACTCTAATTTGCATTGGATGATCCCAAGCATTATTTTGCAATGTTGTGAAATTAAAGAAGTTGTGTGGTAGTTGCACAACCTCTTAAAGCCCCTTTATTTTGTATTAGTATGTAGATCAAATTCTCCAGATTTATTGTGGCTTTTTCAGATTTTCTGGGGCAATTTAGTTAGAACTTTTGTAGATTTTCTCTCTGTTCCTTGTCATGTTTCTAAAAATAATCCATCAATTTCAATGGCATTCCGCTATGGAATAAATTGAGATGTTAATTTGATTTAATCTTCTAGTACTAGAACTTCCTGTAAATAGAATTGTCTGAGACTATAAAAATGTGTTCAAAAGAAGAGATAGAAGAAGTAAGAATCAGGCTGTTTTTGGTATGGATTTAAAATTGACAAGTTTTATTGACAAAGATGGTATGTAGGACTTAGATATGAAACTGGCTGATCTTTTAAAAGCTAAAAGGGATATACAAATAATATACCAGAAGTGTTCCTTGGATGTGTGGATCCAACTTAGAAGAGTGACTTGGACAATCTTCTCACTTTGGACTCACAAAAAAGATGTGTTACACTCATTAAGGAATTTCAGGAAAAAAATAGGGGAAAAAAGAAATGAGCTTTTGAGACATTATTTAAAAGGAATAAACATTAATACTTTTAAAAGTAAAAAGGTTTATAAAGTTGGTTTATTTGACCAAGGTTAAAATATACCGGTATGTGATTTTTTTTCTATCAGCTTTTAATGTTTTTTTTCTTGACTAGAATTGAATGCTGAAAATTTAAAATATTTGTTTATACATACATATTGGAAGAAGAGATTTTTTGCTGATTTTTTAGAGAAAGTGATAAACTATGGTATTAAAACTGAGAACAGATGAAAAGAAATTGATAAGAAATTCATTTGTGAGACTTTGAAGGAAATAAAGATTAAAAATTTTCAACACATTATTGTTTGTAGTAGCTCTTAATGTAATGTTCGAGTCAGTTAGAATGAGGTTTTAAAGATTTGTTTATAAATATGATATAAGACATGGGAAGAAGAGTTTTATTGTACTTTTAGGGAAAATGATAAGGTACTGTGTAAAAGTAATGTGAAAGAATATAAAATTGATTTATTTGTTTAAAGTTTGTTCATATTTATTATTGTTTGTTTGTATATATACATTGTTATCCTAGTATTTTTTTAAAGACTTTTGCTGATTGAATGATTATTTGTTCAATAAGATAAGGGATGAAGAGCTTTTTGGTTGAAATATTAGAAAACATGTTGTTTCTGAAATAGTTTGTATTTGTCTTGATGAAGGGGAATATAATTACTTTGTATTTTTTTTTCCTTCCATTTTCCCCTTTTTTAATGAAGATATGAGATACTTGCTTGGGGGAATGCTTAGCCTATTATAATGCTGAAATTTTGAAAGAAATGAATAAATAGTAGACATAATAAAGAACTCCAGCAGGAGCAATCAATTCCTAAAGGCAAAATTGGATCAAGGACATTAATTTTTCATAGCAGTTCTTGACTTGACTTTCTCTCCCTCCCTCCCTCTCTCTCCTCACTTCCTTGTTTCTCCTTTGAAATTAGTTGGTGCTACATTTTTCTTTTAAAAAGACTATTCAATCTGAACTAACAATGAGCCAGTTAAAAAGATTCCTTTCCAATTTAAAATATTATACATGAAGGCCTTTTGATTTTAGCATGACATCATATTCCCAGTGAGAGAGAAATATAATGTTGAATGCATGAAAATAAATTTTGAGGCTCAAAATGAAATGAAACAGTGATATCCAGGAGAATGGAACACATTTGGGGAAGATTTGATAGACAACGTACATTTCTGGAAATTCTGCTAAACCGAGATTTGTATAAATCCTCAAGTAATTCCTAGATTAATTTCATGGTGAAACATGCATCTACTCCAAATATCCAGATTCTGAATATATGGCAGCTAGTCTATGGACCACTATTCTGTATAATTCTGCTATTCCTAATTCCAAACTCAATGGAGAAAGGGTCCATTTGTGGCACAATGTTATAATATCATCTGCTCTACAAGATCACAAGGATGAAATGTGAAGTCAATGAAAAATCCATCTGAATTTCATGGACTTAAATATGCCACAACTTGTGATATACATCTTATTGTGAATACCCACAGCGCTACAGATACAAGTAGCCATGGGTTTTACTCAGTGGTGAAATCCTACTGGTTCTGTCCAGCTCACACATGCTGGTAGCAGTGGCGGTGGTGCATGGTTCGGCGAACCAGTAGTGGCGGCAATGTGAGGCTCCGCCCACCCACCCGTACATGGTTACTTTCTGGTTTTTAACCCTCTGCATATGCACAAAGCCTTTTGCACATGCGCAGAGGGTCAAAAATCGGATGTGACGCAGAGTGTGTACTTCCGAACTGGTAGGGAAGGTAAGTAGATTTCACCTCACCCCTGGTTTTACTAGGTTATCAGGACCTGTGCCTTTGATCGGACTGTAAAAATTATCGAATACCATATTCTCATTATTATTCTGTGTTTTCAGCAGTACTCTTTATGTTTGTAAAATGATTGTTTGAGATCCTTCTTTGGTGTGATTTTAAAGTTAGACTAACATGTATTGAATTCTGACAACAAGGTTTATGTGTTTTTTATGTTTTTAATCAATTAAAATTGAGGATATTTAGTGATACATGTTTTACTGCTTATCAGCATTATATTACCAAAAATCTAGAGTTAGAGACTGTGAAATTTTCTACCGAATTGCTAATTAATATATTTTATTGGCTTTTTATAATATGATATTTTACTAATTTAACTACTATATAGTTTGGGCATTGTTGTGAACTTGCAGCTACTACTACTACTACTTTACACATGTCCATCTTATGCATTAGTTATAACTTTCTTTGACAGAGAGGCCTTTCAAACTATCACTCACACTAGTCATGATTGGTCTACTGATAAATATTCTATACAGGCCTGAATTGAAGACCAACTGGAAGCTACAGCTAGTTCAAAATGCAATAGTATGCATAATAGTGAGCATTTCTCATTATAACTATGTCTCATTGCTGCTTCACAAATTGCCTTGCTTACACTCAGCTTCTGGGTAGCTTAAAACTGGTGCTCATCACTTATAAAGCCATGGCATATGGCATGGTTACTTGAGGGAAAGCTTGTGACCAATTGTTTCTGCCTATTAAGTATATTCAGGCAGACAGAATCTCTTCAGTTCGGACTCTCCAAGTCTCTTTAGTTAAACATTGTCATCTTGTGGAACCAAGGAAGAATGCTTCATCTGTTGCAGCACATGCTCTTTGGAACAGAATCACCCCAGAATACAGATGGCAGCCATTCTTGAAATGTTCTGTGGGTTCTTCAAATCCTGCTCTATTGCCAGGACAATAAGGTCTATTATAAGATCTCTGGAACAGTTGGATTTTGGGGAGTGAGGGGGTGTTATCTGGTTTTACCTGGATGGTCACTTTCATTTCTAAATTACACATTCTTTTAAAAATTGTCAGTTTACCAGAATCTTTTTGCTGTCAGGTGTCAAAATCCCAATAAATAAATAAGAGTTTAAAAAGAGTATTTAAGTACAGCTGATAGAGCTACCAGACAAACAGAGAACATGTCCTCCTTTTTGTCTTCACATTTTCTTTCTGACAGTCGTAGGTTTAAAATCAAATATTGTCCAGGTTTTTTAGTGTCTTGGTTTTGTTTTGGATTGTGTTTTCATTATTCATTCAAACTTTTTCACACTATGACCTTGTAAATTGCCTGTTTCTTTTCTTCCCTTCATCTGTCAATAGACTCAATAGCCCTAGATTTACATTATTTATTTGTTGATTCCAGCAGTCAGCTTTAATCCGGCCTCTTCAAATCTATGATCACTGTAATCCGTAGATCACATGACTCATCATATATTTCTTTGGTGAAATTTGAGAAGTGCATCATTGATTATATTTTATCGCTATCATGTCTTCTTGAAAATAAAGATTTCTTATGGGGCGGGGGAATGCAATTAAAGAATTAGACTTTCTAGGGTTTTTTCTAGATTGTACCTCGATCTCCAGATGTAGTCAATGGTCTAATGCAGAACATATATTTTCACCAAGTTCTGTCTTTCTTTAGCAAAGATCTGAAAGTCTTGGACTGTTTCACTCTCTAAATGCATTTGTGATGTGTTTCAACTTTAGTTCAAATGTGTGCATCTCAAGCTATATTTTAGCATGCAATATAACAGAACTGAAATTTCAATCTGCTGAAGAGCTTGATAGCTGTCTAATTTGAATTGCTGTTTCTATTGCATTTTATACTAAGGTCGAATTATAATGAAACAGCTCTCTATATTGGCAGAGCCTGCTTTTTATTATGAGAAATCTGTATCTGATCTTCATATGCAGGTATTTGGAATAGTTTAAAACCACCATCTATTTTGTAACAAAATGTACATCATTCCAACCTGCTCACAATTATTTCAAATAGGTAGCTGCAAAAAGATAGACTGCCATTGTCCTTATTTGTAGAGAGTTGACTCAATTTTTTAATCATGACCTAGGTTAGGTTAGGAGACGTTATTGTTATAATTTATGCACTTTGATATCATACATCTGGTGCTATTCAACAATGCACTTGCACAATCTTCCTTTAAGATAGGCTGAAAGCATACTGTCCTAGCAAAGAGATGGAAAAGCTTTTCTTGAGGGATTCCTGGTAATATTAACCCGACATTGGGAGCCATGTTTTTCTAATGGTGAATTTAATATTAAAATTTGGATGACTGTACTGCAGAAGCATCTTCATTGGCAATCCTTTCAGAAAGCCCACCTCTAACATTTTCTCTCTTCCATAAGGTACATTCCCCCAAAGGGGATAGGATATGTATTTATAGGATAGCCAACAAGTCTTTGAAAAGATGCCGGAGATGATACTACCTGCAGTAGTATATAAGATGAATGATTCCCAGTGGGTTCCTATCCTAAGTAGAGGTTCCTATTCTGACTAGCCTTTTCTCAGAAACAGATTAAACTTGTGTTGTACTTCCCTGTTGGAAATCCAATCTTCAAAAAGGGGCAACAGGCAGGAACCCGCCAATTACTATCTAATTAGCTTGCTAGATATGTCTTTTAAGATTTGCCCCAAACTTGTTTAATTAGAAAATTAAGATGAAAAAAAACCCTATTTTTTCTACCTACAACAGTCAAACTTGAAAAATAACATAGCACAGTAGATGAATACACCACTCTGAAGGTTGTCATTCAGAAATGTAGCAGTGAATATAGAAAACAACATCATTTCATTCATTAATCTCACCTCTGTTCTTGATTCATTTGACAGACCTTGAACGTGGAGGAAACTTACAAGGACGCACATTGATAGGAGCCTTTTTAAAATTAATCATTGGGATATTACACAAAAAGTAAGACTGAGTCCTCAAGGGTCTCTGTCACATCTTTCCTTTTGGAGAGAAAAATCAAACAGGGCTCCTGCTTTGGTATTATATGATGTCATAACAGCCATGAAGTCATAAAGCTTTTTCTCCCCCTCACTCACAGTTAACTCCCATCAGAGGCCACATAAAGATATAAAAGCTCCATGTTCAGTCTCAGGTATATTTATATAAGACCGAAAAAGAAAGACTAGAGTTCTTGCCAGTTAGTACTGGAAATATTAAGCAAGGTAAGCCAATAATCTGATTTAACATAAGAGTATTCCTGTGTTCTTGCTATTCTTCTATAAAGTTAAAATATTATTTTAACTTTAAAGCTCAGCAGATCCTTTTATTCAGCATTGTCAAAACATGGACTTTACATCTGTATTCACCTCTCTTAGTGTAGCTTTCAGTGTGCTTCATTACTAATGACATTTTGGAATAGTGACAATTGCTTACTTATTATTTCTGAGCTTTTGCATTAAAATGAAAGTAAGTGGATATTCATTGCAGACAAAACGAAATAGGAAACACTGGTAAGGGAAAATATACTTAGCAGTTATCTATAAATAGTCTTCACATTTAACATAATTCAGAAACTAGTATTAAGGCAATGGCTTGATACCTTTGTTCAGTCTTGCATATTTTTCCAGGAAAGTGTTAACAAGCAACTGTGAACCGATCTTATAAATTGTGTGCTACACTTGACTGCATTTTATTATCTAATCATGGTCTTGTTGTCACAGAGTTCCATGCACATTTATTCAGAGAATACTCAAAGGACAAATCAAGTTCTGCTGAGCTAGATCATAAAATTGGTCACTAGAGATGAAGGACAAGAAATGAGAGATGTAATGCCAAATCAATTAAATAATTTTCATGATTTAATTACAAAAACATCACAATCAATGGCCAAAGAGTAGTCCTCCTCTTTTCCCTCCTTCTTTCATCATCTCAGTGAACACGAAGAGATTTTTTTTTTCCTGACTGAAATTACTATATTTTGTATGGAATGGAATATTTTCATGACATCTTCATGGTTCTGGTTTGAAGAGTGAGGAATTGTTGATAGTAAATTGACTCCTAATGCCAAGAGGCCAGGCTGGTGGATTTCTAAATTAAAAGTCAGTTATAGATCCTGAGAACAATGGGGAGAATTTCAAAACATTCTGAAATAATGTTGGCTATTTTGGGTATTGCTGAAACGTGGTCAAAACTGAACAGTCTTTCAGTATAAGAGTAAGGGTAAGAGAAATATCTTATCCAGTAGTGGGTTCCTAACAGTTCTGTCCGGTAGTACAGAACCGGTAGAATCAGTAGTAAAATGGCAGGAAGCTCCGCCCATCAGCCCAGACATCATCACCAATGCTCTGCATATGCACACACACGCTTCCGTTGCGAACTGGTAATGAAGGTAAGTAGAACCCACCCTGATCTTATCAATAGGCTGGAGTCATGAGACATACTCCAGATTCTGGGATACATTTAATTTAAAAATTTAAAAGAACAACCCTCAAAAAGTAAAGGATGGGCTGCAGGACTCTTATATGTATCCATTTATTTAGGTAAACAAAAAATTGTTACAATCACAGTAATATGGTTACAGAGATTGATTGTATTTTAAAGTTTGAATTATTAGATTTTATCACCTTGGATGCTAATTTCCTGACAACTCAAATAGCGTAACTTAAATAATGTCATACAATTTAAGGAAAGCATAAACCAGTGGAAAAATACATTAGTATAATACTGTGGCAATAATCTCATTAGGCTAAACTAAATGTAAGAAAGAAAAGAGATTTAACTTTATCATAAGGTATCTTTGTACAAACAAGAGGTCTGGCTAATACATGGGCAAATAGGTAGAAATATATTATGTTCCTTTTTTGTTTGGGTTTCCAGTTATCCAACAGTCTTTAAATTTCCTTCATTGAAGAAGTAATTATGGGTGATTCTGCTTAGTTATAATTAGGACAATTTATTACTTATAAAAAGTAATACAAACAGTGAACCAAATTAAATAAAAGATTAAATCATAAAGGCAAACATATTCAAATCATAATGACAGCCACTGTTAAAATTCATTGAATCTTTCCTATAGTTGAGATGCTATTCCCAAAAGTTGAGCTTTCAATTATGATTTGTACTGGGCAAGATTTTCCACAAGAAATATTTTTCACTAGCAATTTATTCTAGAAAAATCAGTTTCCAGTTTAGTTGAATCTATATAGATGTCCTCCTGTTCATCCAATCAGTGTTTCATGCAATAATTGACAATTAAATAGGAAGTAAATGCTGTTTTCTAGTAAAAAATATTCATAACTTGATATGCATTCTTATATGACTTTGCAATATAGCTACTAGACTAAATCAGCATTATGGCTATATCACATCTTTAGCGCAGATCTCCCATTTCCCAACTCTTAAATGGAAATTGTAACTGACTCTCAATACTGTGCAAATAAAAACTAAGGAAAGGTAAGCAATTTTGCATTAAAAAATCTCTAAATGAATGAGAAGTTGTTTCTGAATTTTCCTTCAGACAGAAAAAAATGCTAGTCAAATTCTGTTGGATGTAGTAAAATGTTACTGCATTTACGCAGTTATAAACACACCCAAGTTGTATGTTTGGGTAGCAATATGAATATCTGTTCATGCATTACTGATTTAACAATGCCACAATCTGCACCCTCCCTGGTAGTAGGGGCACCAAATCTTAAAGAAAACATTGATTTGAACTCCTACCATTGAGGATTTTTTTTTCCAGATAGGATAAAACGGGCAAGAGTAAGTAACTTCAAAACAAGGAAAAGAAGACATTAATGGGAAGGTTTCCATTCCCAATATAAATTCTAAGGAAAGTTTTAATCATCCTAAGAATAAGTTATTCTTTTCCCTTAAAAACTGCTACCTTATGGGAGCTAGATAATGTGCCATTTCTGTGGCAGCCCCTCTCCTATTGAATACCCTTCCCACTGAAGTTCAGCAGGCCTCTACCTCCTAGCCTTCTGAAAAGCACCGAAGACCTGAAGTGCTGGGACAGGATGAGGGGACTACATGTCAGAACCTTGACTTGGTGCCGTATTTTTGTTTTGAATGCTTAGTGTTTAAATAGTTCTTATATAAGTTTTATATCATTTTAATTCTTGATTGAGAACCCCCCAGAGTTTGGTATAAATGGGCATATTGATTGATTGATTGATTGATTGATTGATTGATTGATTGATTGATTGATTGATTGATTGATTTAAAACTTGTAT
>JANHFK010007547.1:40052-55355 GCA_036250565.1 Sibynophis collaris | reverse complement strand
TTTTGAAGTTAAAAATCTATCTAAAGATAGTTTTATATTTAAGATAAATTAGTAATTTAGTTTATTCAGCATGAAATGGAGCTTAATTATGTAGCATGAGACTGTATATTCTGCAATATTAGGACTGTTGGTGAACAGCGGGTCAGAGGAGCTGCTGCTACGGGACAGAGATGACAGTTGCTCTTTAAAAATTATGATTTAAATCAAGTTGATTTTTTTTACTAGTGATTTAAATCGATTCGATTTAAGTCAAATCCACCCTGGTGCCATGCAAATCCAGCTAAATGTAATGTATACAATAATACATGTTTAAATACCCTGTTTCCCCCAAAATAAGACATCCCCTGATAATAAGCCCAATTGGGCTTTTGAGCACATGGCAATAAAGTCAAGCACTTATTTCAAGGTTCAAAAAAATATAAGGCAGGGTCTTATTTTCGGGGAAACACAGTATTAGTGATTTAGCCTGATCCACAATGGTTTTGGTTGTTTTCTAAGCCTAATTCAAGATACTTACAAAACCTAATACATTACTTATATATAGTCTGCCCTCTGCTCTTTTATCTTCAGTGGTTAACAAAATATGTGTCATCCTTTTAAGAGACTTACTCCACTGCAACATGACAACAATAGGGTCTAAGATAGCAAGTATGTTGGTTTGATGAAGTTATTGGCTGCCACTTATCTATTTTTATTAGATTTAGATTTATATAATTATTAGATTCTTATATCTGTCAAATATGCTGTATATAGGACTCCCTCCCCCAAGTTCTCCCTACTCCAACAATTCCTGTGAGATACTTCACTTAGGAGGAGCAATGAGCTTCTATGGCTGTCTCAGGTCCTATCCTGAAATTTTAAGTACCACATCTGCGGTTTACAATGTCAGCATATTGCCCCCAACAATTTGGGTCCTCATTTTACCGACCTCAGAAGGATGGAAGGATGAGTCAACCTTGAGATTTGAACTGCTAAACTGCAGCTAGCAGTCAGCTGAAGACCAGGACATTGCAGAAAAAGTCAATTTTTCAGTACTGTCAAATATTTAGGTATTCTTTTTCAGTACTATTTTCTTGGGCATTTTTGCTTAATTCAGTAATTTCTAATAATGCTAGAATACATTTCCTCTTCACAATCACCTCCATTTTTAAAATATCCTGGCTATTGGAAATACTATATGCCTGGAAGACTGCAGATTGGGGAAGGCTGCATTTAGTGTGTGAGAAGGCAACTGAGCCTTTGAAAAAACCAACTCTCCTGTGAGTCGAGCTCTACTTCTCATGAATCCATAGACACACCCAAATAGTTCTTTCAGCAGCATTATGGAAGTGGGTTGCAAGTGCTTTCTTCAAGGCCACCTTTTGACTTCCCATAGCTCTGGTATTTCCCAATAGTCAATATTTGGCTAAGAGATTAAGATGGCCTTCAGTAGCCTCTGAGCCTAGACAAGATCAGCCAAATGCTCCTAACTGAATACTGCACTTCAGAGTAGTCAATGTTTTTTTTATGATGCAAAGCACTCTTTGCAGCCTTCACTGTGTTTTCTAACTTAATTTTAAAAAGGATGTGACAAAGCAGCTACACAGCACATTTAAAATGTTATTACCTACTTGGCGTTTAACATTCATACTGTTTGAGAAAATGAACTTCCATATTATGCTGTGCTCCTGATGCTAAAAGATAATTGGGCAAACTACTTGAGAACTCTGGAAGTTATGGTTGAAAAAGGCTGAGAGAAAAAGTAAACACTAAAAATATTTGGGTTTTATTTTTTATTATAGTATTAGATGTGGGAGATAGAAAGGTTGGTACCTCCAGCATCTTCTGGCTGAATGATACTAAAAAAAAGAAAACCTGACTACATACAGAATAAATTGTTATGATAACATTAAAAAAATCATAATATTTCATTAAAACTATTTTAAAAAATATATACAGCAGCCAGTCTGAACAGCCTTTAAAACACTTGGCAGAGAGCTGAAGGAAGCCATAAATAATCAGCCCAAATGAATGAAAATAAGGAAAAGCACCACAGCATGCCTCTGAAATCCCTTAGAAACTATTTCTGTTAAAACTGGTTCTCACTGTCCTCATCTTTGAAAGTCAGTACAGTAACAATAATTCCAATAGGAGTGTTATTTTTTAAAACATAAGATTTTATATTATACATACAGCCTCTTTTTTTTAAGAGTACACATCCAGTTTTGTATGGAAAAATATGCTGGAATTGTGTGAATTATCTCTACTAAAATCTTAGAAGCAAGAGGAGCAATCAGCTAAATCTCTTGTAACCAGAGAAGGTAGAATCTTCCAAAAGCTAACAAAAATACATTTGTTTTTATGTGATCTCTAGGCATTTATTTGATGTCACTTAAACAATCGATCAAAACAAAAAAATAGAGCACTTATGAGCTACCTGCCAATATGAGGAAACACTCAGCCTTATTCAGGTCTTCACAAAGATTCTCTTTCATTGCATCAAAGAAAACAACCCCACTCCCACCAGCAGTTTAACTTAATTATTTCTCAAAATTCATGAGTAATTTCTGTTTTCCCACTATTATGGCCTGAGCAAAAATTTGATTTAATTGATCAAGAAGTGCCTTACAATTTGCCTTTTTAAAAATTATTTTATTAATCAAATTTATATAGTCAAAATTAAAATATTTAGATTCAAAATAATCAAGACTTCATCAATTTTTAGCTTTGCGTGAAGATTAATAGATTCCTTTATAACTTAACCAAGCAAATATTTAAGTAGACTCTACAGTATTTCCTGTTGAAGGGGGGAAAAAACTAGGTTTAGGCTCCCTAATTTTTTTTTAAACTCTTCTATTGTCTATACTTCTCTCTAGAATACCTGTTTAGGTTTAGAAGATACAGTAAATTACTCCTGGCATAATTCTAGCCTGCATTCTGCAAAGCCACTAAAACAAGCACGCACATGGTTTGACCCTCTGTGCTGTATTACCTTCAGCAGGAGAAGCAAGCTCCCAAGACGGAGTAAACATCTCCTTCAAATGCCTTAGAAGATTATCAGCACTGACTTCTTCCTCAAGCTGTTCAGGCTTAAAACTGGATTCCTGAATGGCTAGAGCAAATGCAAAACAGCAAGCAGGGCAGCCACAGGCAACAGGGGAAATAAAGAAGAAGGGAGGCAACGGATCTATGGTTCCTGGTCTGATCTACAGAAAGAGATGGCAGTATATAATAGCTTGGACCTCTGGGGGGGTCAAGCACTTTGAAAGTGATGACTGAAGAAGGGAAAACATATTTCAAAACATGTAATAAGCGCAGAATGGGTGACGCGTGAAAACAAGCAGTTTTGGGGAAACATGCAACCAGCTCTAAGGTTGATTTAATATTCCAAAATGCACATGCACATGAAAGATGTTAGAAGTTAAGAGTAACACACACAAAAAAAGCAGAAAGGAGGTGTTAAAAGTGCTGACAGTGGAACGACAAGATTTTAATCATGGCCATTGAGCAGATAGGCCAATATCTAAGCACAATTTTCTATTATTTCTTGTATGCCTATCTGTACACTCCACCTTCAAAACATTTCTCTGGGCCCAATACTGTTGCTGGATTTATAGTAAGCTGACACTTTAGTCTTTCCAGTTGTAGTCCCAAAGGTTTTTCCCCCCCAAAAAAAGACAACAGGACTTTGTTGTTGTTGTTTTTCTTTGAAAATGATTCATTTTTCATCTAAGAAATTTCTTTAGTTCTTGGATAAGAAGTGAATTATTTAAGAAAAAATAGAAAAAAAGAAAGACCAAATTGCCTTTTGAAAAAAGCACTTTTGGGACAACCATGACCTGGATGATTGAGAATCTCCATAGATATTTTTCAGTTGTAGTAGACAGAATTGGAAATAGTTTTCCAAAATGCATGTTTAAATCCACTTCTATTAATTTCAATTAGCAGTTTTATTCCAGCAGGTGTTGTCTGGATGTTGTTGTAAAATTAAATTTGAACTGCTCTTGAATTTAATTGATAGTTGTATTTTGCCATTTTATTGTTCCTTAAATTGTTGCTTTTTGTAAAAAAAAATATGGCAAGAGGGTTATAAAATTAAGTAAAAAGTACGTAAACACAAATCAAATTTGACAAATATTTATGCAGTCTTATAAAAAACAACTTAATATGTGGCTTTCATATGCTACTCATTTGTGCTGATTTTAGTAAGAAAAGGGATACAATTACCTGCTTTCATCAGATCACAAGAAACTTTCATTCACACAGGTCCCTTAAAATTGCTGCACAGCTGTTGTTTTTCTGTGTTTCAGAACTACCTTAATATTTGTGCATGCTAATGTTTGCTTTGTTTAAACCTTTGAATTTCTTCATATCAGCCCATACTCAAGCAGTTTTGTAAGGACAACAAACAAATGTAATAAAATCAGTCTCTTAAATCTTCCTTTTTTCTCTTAACTTTTTCCCTTCTTGGATTGATATCGAGTATCTACTGAAAGATTTGATAAGAACCCTTTCTTACTTAATCTAGAGTCCTGAACTTTAAGCATTCATTTTTGTTTATTATTCAGAGGACAAAACATGGCACTGAATTATGGCTTAAGGTCTGTGTCCAGAGTCTCGCTTGCTTCCAACAACTTATTGTTCAATATGTTTATCAGTGATTCATCACTTTGAAGGTAGCTCCCTATCTGAAAGTCTCAGAACTATGACTGGTTATCCTAATGACTCTTGGAATGAAAAATCCCTCAGAATTTCAAAGTTACTGTTCAAAATGTTTATCCAAATGAAGGACATGAGATTATGAGAATTTCAAAGCATCTAAACCATCCAGCTGTTTCACAATCAAATAACTATAAGGGACACCTTTAACCACAATATTGACTTCATCAAAAATTACCAAAACACCATGTCCAACTTTTTTTAAAAAAAAATTCCCCCCAAAACTAAGAGATTGGAGTTCATTCATACCATCCTCCAATGTACAGGTAGTCCTCAACTTACAACCATTTGTTTAACAACTCTTTAAAGTTATGACAGCACTGACTTATGACTGGTCCTCACATTTATGAGTGTTGTAATGTGCCCGGGATCACGTGATCACCATTTACAAACTTCCAAAGAGGTTTTGGAAAAGCAAAGTCAATGGGGGAAGTCAAATTCTTAACGACTACAACAAAGAAGTTCACAAAACCAGGCACAATTCATTTAGCAACTGCATCCCTTATCAACAGAAGTTCCAGCCCCAATTGTGGTTGTAAGTCAAGAACTTGCCTGTAAGCCTCTCCAGAAGCCTTTCAGGTTCAGCAGTGGTGTATTTTCAGGAGACCCACTATTGCTGAACCTGAGAGTTGATGGCTTTCTAGAGTTTAGAATGTACTTTTCTCCATAGCATATTTTAACCAGCTCTACAACTGTTTTAACAACCAAGGCAGCGTATGTGCAAGACTTTCAATGCTGAAGTAAGACACTCTAGAACCTTCTACTACTATGAAGCTTCTACTTTTCAGATAATAGTAGAAGATTCCAAAGGAAATGACTTAGATGGCAGAATGCCCAAAGCAGATGCTCCACAAGAAATGGAGAAGATCAATGAATCAGATCAGTACCTTCCCAGCAACCTCTTCCATAATAATGTCTTTAAGAAGCAAACATTTCTCTTTTGTTTCTTCTGCTCATCTTACCCTTCTTAGTTCCAGGACGCGAAGATGCTCCAAAGAATTTCTTCACTGTTGCCACTTTCCGCAGCTTCTCGCTTGTTTTTTTCTCCTCAAATTTTGTGAAAGTAAGTGACTGAGCCCCATGAGGGTGCTGAGTATTAGCATAGGCCTCTTCTTCCTCACGCTGTAGTCTATCATTGGGAAGAATAAGAAACAGTCTCAGTTCCCTTAAAAAAGTATTGCCAAATGACTAGCAACCTCCATATATTATGCTGCTAGACCCAGGCTTTTTAGGGGTATTCAAACTATTTCAACTTCAAAATGCCCCATTTCACGTTCAAAGCAATTATTTCATATTCTTGAAACAAGCTATTTCAACAATTCTGAAAGTTATTACAGTCTGAAACAGTGTATTACCGCCTCAAAATAATTGTTCCAAGCTTGATACATTTCCAGAATCACTGAATTAGTTCAGATTACACAAAGCTACTGGCTAGAGGTGGTTCATATGAAAAATAGCCACAAGTAAGCCAGACTCCAGAGCTTTGTCTACATTGTGCAGGCCAAATGTAGTGCCAGAAGAGAAACTACTGAACCATGATAGTCTGTGTGTCGGTATTCTTTTCCTGATGCTCTTCAGGAAAGTGATGAATGCTACATCAATGAGAAATATCATCACAGTCCACCTGCTAGGTTAACATTCTTGTTTGCACTATTATTTACCAATGTACATATTTACTGGTCTGTGCTGCTAAATTTATACTAGGGCTAAGTGACTTATAGAAGACAAAAAACATAGGTTTAAAAAGGCTGGAAACACAAAGCACCAACGAATATGCTATGTCAGTGCTACCTATAAGCGTAGGCCAAACATCTCCATATCCAAATGCATTCTTAAAGAGCAGAATCTTTATAACCCTCCGTAAGGTAGAGGACCACCAAATGTCCAAGAAAAGGTTCTATAAAAAGAGGCTGGCAATGCTTGCCCCAAAGTCCCTTTATGTAGCATTCCCTCAAACGAGGAACCTTCAGTAAGTTCTTTCTTTCTGATTTCACTGGGTAAATAGATTCAATCCAGAGAAAATAGTCTAATTGGTGTCTAGTCCCTGAATCATGAATACAGCAGCTTTAAAGGTGATAATCAGCAACTGAATTGCAACCAAAAGCTAACCGGCAGCCAATGCAGTTTCCCAAAATAACAGTATTTCAAGGGCAAAATTCAATGTGCCCCAAACCCAAAACTATAAAAGCAGTTTCACTCTACACCAGTATTAGATTAGGAGAAAGCCCGTTCTTATAATACAATTTCAGTATTGTAGCACTCTCCTCTGGTAAATATAAGGTATTTTTCCTTTTGGTAGAAAAGAGTGTTTTACAAACCTTCCTCTAAGAAAAATGATAATTACACAAAACTTGAATGTAGCCCACCCAACTGCAACATGGCCCATAGTATATCATTCAGTGCTCATTGGGCCACTCAAGTTCCCCCCACCCCAAGAAGATGCACTTCTAGAGCAGGTCTGCCACACAACTAAGAGGGGAAAGGCCCACGTTGATAAAATAAAAATCGTTGCAAGCTTCAGAGGACTACTTGTCACACCAATCAGCTGTTTGATAGGTAGTGGAATGGTGGTAATACTGGAGCTAGTGGTGGCACGGAGGCTTGGAAGTGCTTGACAGTACATTTTTCAGAGATTAAAGAATTTATTCTATTTTTTTAATACTGGCAGGGGACTCAAGCTGCTTGTTGTGCAGGCCTGATCTAGCGCCTTCTTGTCTGCTATGTCATCTAAAGCAGAGTTCCCCAATCTTTCTGGGTTGGCAGCTCATGGGGAAGGGGCAGGCACCTTTACATGAGCATGCATGAATGGGGCCGTGAGCGTGTGCATGCCACAAATGGGGCTGTGAACATGCACATGCTAATACCTATGCAATGCCCACAGTGATGCTAGCATGAACAGAGGGCTGTGCACATGCACACATATGCATGTGCACTGACCAGCCACTCATGAGGCCCAGTGGACAACAGGTCACGGCCTGGTAGTGGTTTGCAGCCCACAGGTTGGAGACTCTTGTTCTAAAGGAGGATATATATGAAATGTTTCATACTGCAGCTTCATGAAAGCAATCTGAAGTCACCTTTAGTCACCTGATATAGCCTGGGAACATGCACTCTGCTGAAACTAAAAGTTGCGTCTTAAGACCCAAACAATATTTCATGTAGTTTAGCTGATGGTGGAGTGTATCATTGTCGTTCACAGAAAAAAATAACCTAGACCTCATCTCTTCCTTGGCATAATCTTACCTCTCAGCAAGCTCCCAGTCTTCCTGGATTTGCTTCTGCCTGGCTTTTTGGTACTCTTCTCTCCAGCATTTGGAGCAGTAGCCCTGCCAAGCTACGTTACCATAGTAACCACATCCTTTCTTGCAAAGCAGTTCTGACTGATCAACATGGATCCCTCGGCGTTCTGACTTCACACTCATTTTGCTCCTGCTACAAAGAGGAAAAAGAGAGCAATTTAGGCACTCTTGCACAACTCACAGAAAAAACAGGCTATTTTGTTTTACATGTAGTCTTCGACTTATAAGAGTTCATGTAGTGACTGTTCAAAATTACAACGGCACTGAAAAAAGTGACTTATGACCCTTTATCACACTTACAACCAAGATCAAGATTTAGACGTGTGGCAACTGATTCGTATTTATGACGGATGCAGTGTCCTGGACTCACCTTTTGTGACCTTCTGACAAGCAAACTCAATGAGGAAGTCAGATTCATTTAACAACCATGTTACTAACGTAACCACTGCAGTGATTCACTTAACAACTGTGGCAAGAAATATTGTAAAATTCACTTAGCTGTCTCACTTAGCAAGATAAACGTTGGGCTCAATTGTAGTCATAAGTTGAGGACTACCTGCATTTATTGAATTTCTATGCTGCCCATCTCACGAAAGAGCAACTCTGGGAGCTCTCGTTCTATCAAGATGTAATATTTTCCCATTTGCCAAACTTTTGATAAGCTTTAGTAAAAATAAAGAAAATTAAGTGGGCTATGCAATCCTAGAGTGCTAATCGATACAGGGCTATAGGTAGTCCTCAACTTACCATTACAATTGAATTCCAAATTTCCGCTGCTAAGCAAGGCAGTTAAGTGAGTTTTGACCTCTTTTACAACCTTTTTGTCACAGTTGTTGAGTGAATCACTGCAACTGTTAAGTAAATCATGCGGTTGTTAAATGAATCTGATTTCCCCCATTCACTTTGCTTGTCAGAAGGCCGCTGGGAGGAACTGAAGAAAAAAATTTGACACAAGGTTCAGCCCAGAGTTTTATTCATTTATCTAAATATCCAAAAATTATAACTCCCCTGCCTCATGTAAGAGATGCTAATCAGAAGTACAATAACTGCTAAAAAACAAATCTGTTATATTTATACATGTAACTTTTTTCAATGTAGAAAACAGAAAGTGTTCTGGAAGTTTTCCTCTATCAAGTAGGATAATTTGCATAGCATACATTACATAGCAAACATTTCAAAACTTAAAGAATTATCAATATAATATAGAATCATTCCTGATTAATGATTACAAAGTTCTTTGTCATTTTATTCCAACTTATAAGTCATTCTCATATACATATACACAAAACACATAACTATGCACATATAACACATATACACCTATGAACGCAAAAACAAGATTGCCTACTCTTTGGCTTCAACTGGCATATTTTCATTATTACTGATTAGTTCATGAAATAGATTCTCACTATTGACACACAGTTTTGCCTTCATTAACAATTATATTTTTCCTATCGGGCAAATTCTTTTCCATCACCATATAATTCTCTCTCATCCATCCTTTGCTAATCAATTAAAGAAAGCTCTCAGTTCTATGACACATAGGAAATTGTCCTTAGGCATACCTCATTATTGCCATGAGACAGCCCAGAACCTAAAACAGAGAAACATTTAGGTGATGCTGTCAGTTCTTTGACACAAGATAAATCTCCTATGGTATTTCCAACGTGCCTTTCATTATTGATAGTATCAAGGGCAATGTTAAGGAATCCAACTGGCACTTCCCCTGAAAAACTAAAGAAAGTGACCATGCAGCACTATTAGTGGCAGTCAAAATTTTGCCATAGTAGAGGTGCAACTATAGAATATCAGAGTTATCAGTGTCCACAAAGTGTCTTAAACAATCAAATTTGCCAATTCAGCAGTAGACAGTCAAAACCATACGATGCTATAGCACAGTGTTTCTCAACCTCAACAACTTTTAATATTTATGGACTTCAACTCCCAACATTCCACAGCTATGGTATCTTTGTCACATAGGACAAAGTGACTTCACACCAATTCAACTTCCAAATAATCAGACTCTTAGGCTGACTAGTGTACCTCTGTGACAAACTCTCCAAGCAGTGTAAGGATTAAAAAAACCCTCACGTGAAATAATATGACAGACAGTGAGTTAATCCCTAGAATCAAAGAGAAGAAACTGATGCTGTTAAGAGTCAAAATAAAATGTAGGACTTTGTAAGCAACTTATCTTAAATACACATTGTAAAGAGATAATAAAAAAATCAAATCACACCCGGTGGTACAATGACTGTAGGATTGTTATTTGTACAAGTTATCAAGTTAAACAAGTCAGCAAAGAGGAGGTCCTGTGCTTTAAGTACCTACTGAGTTATGACAGTTTCAAAGATTCTTCCCAAACAAAGTGACAGTGGCCTTTTTGTCCAGATGCATTTCAGCTATGCATACAGGCCTGGCATGCAGAAGTAAAAACAATGAATGTGTGTCAGTATACTCATATCTCTCTCAGTATAAGACAGAACAAAAGCAGAAAGAAGACAAGCTCACTGATCCTTTATATTAGCAAAGCTGGAGAAAAAGTCCATATGCTACTTAGATCTGAAACTACTTAATACTTGAAGGAAAAAAAATCCCTTTGTAGCAAGGGAGTCTCCCAGAACTGTGGGAATGTCTGCTCATCTTGAGTCATTCATTTCCATAAACAGAATAATGCAAGAATGTCTCTGGTATGTAAAAAGTACTTGTTCCCTTTAAAGGAGAGCAACTATAGTACACTCTATACTTACTATAGAGTAACTATCCATGACATTTCCTACAAATCCTTTTAAAAAATCTAGGAACCAGACTGCATAAATATTTTCGTTCAGAGCCAAATCTTCTTTATTTTTTAAAAAATACAGTCGGATAGACTGCTACTCGGAAATCTGACCTAACACCAGAAACTATTGAGGGGGAAAAAATGAAGTTGGGGAGTTTTAAAAAACCTACTTCAGGCACTTTGTACAAAGATCTAGCTCTCTGGAAAAAGCTCTAATGCTAGGAAAGATAGAAGGAGAGAGGAGGATGACCAGCCACAATGTAGATGGGTTCAGTTACACTCCCTACAAACTAGTGACTGCAACACTGGAAGACCTAAAAGATCAATTTAGAAATACTTAATGGCTAATAATGTTAACAGGTTGGGAGAACCAGGATGATTTTACCTGAGTGACTTAATTTTTGTAGATAGTACCCAAAGATTATAGGGTGCCCAAAGGTTAATCAGGAAATCCTCTTACGAAATGCTGAGGAACAACGAAGTTCCTGACTCACAGTGAAAAATTACAAGAGTCCTTCAGTGTTTTACTGATATACGGTAAATACTGAGTATAACATAAAAACCTCTATGTATATACCATGTACTGTAAACCTTTATGACATCAACTCACAAATATATCATGTATTATAGGCTAGCTGAAGGGTAAGGGGAGAGAAAGAGAAATTAAAAAAATTTTATTACCAAAACATAAACCAAATTATCTCATCTTCTATTCAAAAGGTGGGGAGGAAGGAGGGAGAAAGTATAACATGTAAAACATTGAATTTGAACTTATAGTTATCTCTTCCCAAGAAACAGCAATCATAAATGAGAAAGACCAGATTATTTCCATAGAATAGGATATTGACATTTCAGCATAGAGTTGTTATTAATCTTATGGAAATAAATTCAGCCTCTGCTTTACATATTGAAATACTAAACCACTCAACCCAATTCAGCACAACCAACACAAACGCCAAAAAGAATGACACTGCCATACATCAAGAAATCTCAAAAACCATCAACAGACTACTACAACCACATGGAATCACTGTAGCACACAAGCCAACCAAAGCCCTTCAAAATATCCTAGCGAAACCAAGATCCAGCAACCCCAGAAGAAAAAACAGGAGTTATCTACACATATATTGTAATGACTGCAACAAGCATTATGTAGGACAAACAGGCAGAGGTCTGGCAGAACATATCCATGAACACCAACTAACAGTCAAAAGACATGATGAAAACTCTTTAATTTCACAACATATAGACAGACTTAACCATAGTTTCAATGGGGAAAATGTGACCATTCTAGACCAAGCCAAGTCCAAAAACACCAGGGAATTTCTAGAAACCTGCCACTCTGACAAATTAGCCATCAATAGACACATAGACATTAACAACATGTATAGATTATGTAAAAGAAACAACCAACCAGCCAAAAAGGGAACATTAAAAACCCAAGCCCCTCTCCACCAGCAATCAGCACCCTGATCAGCATAGATTATCCAGGATTAACATCAAATCAACAATCAAGTAAACAAAACCCCAATCAGGAAACTGCCTAAGAAGCCAACAGCAAACAGCTCAACCAAAGGAATCTGTAAGACCACTCCCACCAACACTGATAGGGCAAGTCATTAGAATATATAATGACTTGCCCTTGCCAGTTTATAATATAAACTGACAGCAAATCATATTCCTTACTACTGGTAGTACTGATGATGTTACCTAATTTGGGTAATGAAACATCTGCAAGACAACAAGCAAGTTTAGAGAGCCAGAAGGATCCCTCACTGAACTATTAAGTCTAACATTAACTGCAATTTATTTTGTCCTTAAATTCTGTGCTATTTCTGCTTCCACCTGAATGACTGGCTTCAAGAAACTCAGTATACTATTATATAAAAAGTTCAATAACTAATTTTAATTAAATTTTGCCCAATTTCGCATGGCTTTGTGTGACTTTGAAGAAAGCACTAACTTTGTTTAGCTTATAGGCTACTCTGATGATAAAATCAGATACAAACAGTATTCACTGTGGATATGAGATTTATCACATTTGGGGGGAATGAAATACTGTACAGTAAACCAATATTTAACAGTATCATTTTCATATACTAACATTCCAATATAAAAATGGCTTCAAAATACTGGTTATTCATCTCACTGGTCATATCTTTTTGGAGATCACTCCCATGGCTTTGGGGGTTGGATGTAGCCATGAGGCCTTAGGTATGCATGTCTGTTTTCACCCTTTGGTAATTAGCTAAAGCAGGTTTCCCTAACCTGGTGCCCTCCAAATGTATTGAAATATGATATCCAGAACTCCCAGCCAATATGGGTAATTTCTATGGAGAAAGTTGAGCTAAATCTTTAAACTGGTTAATGTTTAGAAGTGTTATGTGCTGCAACTAATGCTGACTTAGTATAGAAGTCATTACAGAAATTTTCCAGAATGATATCTATCCCATGTACTATGTTCCAACAATTCCAGGCAATAGATCAAATATTTCTGTAGCATCCAAACGGACTGGTGGCAGTTTTCAAGGGTTATATACAGGATGCATTCCCCCAAACAACTGTAGCTCTTTCTCTGAAGGGCTGAGAGGATTCTTTCTGAATCAAACATGCTACAATTTAAGCACTGGTGTACAAAAATCCATGCCAGGTTTGAGTGCTAATAATATAATTATTTGTTCAATTTGCATTCCACTTTTCTATCCAGAGGCTGTTTCCAGTGGTTTCATACATATGTACAAATTTTTGCATTAGCATACAGTATGTGATAATTTTCCTAGAACCACATCACCTCCCTTAGTTAATCTTGGAAATCAAATAATCCAATTTTGGAACCTCACAATCAGATTCCTGCTCAGTTCCAAACTCAATTTATAAAAGAATTCATTATAATGTATCCACCTCACACAGCAGTTGTGAAACTATAAATATACCAATTTTCCTTCCCACACACCTGATTCTAGAGTCATCTAATGACAGTATTATGTATGCACCGTTGGCAACATTCTAATGGATTTTTTCAATAGCACTATCCAAAATTCAGAACTTACCACAGAAGTAAAACTTTTTAGTTCTGCCGATGTGCTATCATGGTTTCAGCAAACATTTCCCCATCTCTCTGAATTTCATGAATTACAATATAAATTGGCTTTATATTAATTATGCTATCAAGCCATAGTATTAAACATTAAATTATTATACTTCAGCAGAACACCATTGATTTTATTAAAATAACATTTTTTGTTAATTTAAGTAATTAATAACAAGGAGTCTGTTGGTAAGACCAACAAATTAAGTTTTCCTATATTACAGATCATATATACATACATACTTAACTTGCTAGTTTAAGTATGGCTCTTTGCTATTTTTTTACTGCAAAAAAAGAAACTAACACAGGAATTATTTTAATTAACGTTAGCCATTTTTAATAATCCAGTTAAGAAGGAGAAAATCAGATTTCTCTAAGCCAATACATTTGAGAAGGATTAGTTTGGGGACAACTGTAACAAGTAAATCCATCATAAGTGGAAAGAAAACAGAAACAACAGTTACGCTATTCCGAGATGTCCTGGAGAAGGAAATGTAGAATTTAAAATAGTGGTAGGAATGAAAAGAAATTACATTTTTCTGCCTCCCTTTCTTGTGTTTAAACTGCCGTTGGACTGCAAGTTTCTCTAAGGAAGGAGTTCTTCTCCTGCAAACTATAAACACTGATGTTGCCAAGAATAATTTATTGCGCTTCTTTCTTTTTCCTTCCATCTCCAGGTGACGTAAGTATGCTCATATTTCGCCCTCCCGGTTCTCTTTCACCAACAGCCCCGCAAAGCTCCCTGAATATCAACTATAACGTTAATGTCAACGGCAATAATATTACCCCAATACTAAAACTAATTATGTGCTTCAATTCATGTTTATAATCATTTATTAACTTCTAATTTCGGGAGGGGACGGAGGTGCGGCCTCTTTCGCCCCCCCCAAAGTCCGTCCATCCTCACCTCGTCTCCGCCGCTTTGCTTCCTGGACCAAACCCAGCCGAGGGACAGGTTCCCCTCTCCGGCCTCCCTCCGCCTCACCCGCTGCCTTCTTCTCTCGGCTTCTTCCCGTCCCTTGACGGGCTTACGTCACTTCCGCAGAAGGAAACGGGCATTACTGAGCGCATTCGTGCCCGAAGCGTCAAGTTCGAAGCGTAAACAAGGGCAAATGAATGAAGCGCTTGTGCGCATGTGCACCTTAGACGGGTAGGGAGAGTATTCGAAGGTAAGATTCCGCTACATCGCTGCGTCTGCCTTTGATTTCTGGTCCGCTGTTAAGCAGCGGAATGGATGAAGTAAGAAAGGCTGCTTAAGTTTTATTCGTTTTAATTTTTTTTATTTTATTCATATCATCAGAAATAACAGGTCTCCTGTTCTCTGTCCCCTGCGCCTTGCCTGTGAAATAGCTTAGACGGGGGGGTTGGACTAGATGACCTACAAGATCCCTTCCAACTCTGTTAATCTATATCTGTATACAGACTCTAGCCCATTC
>JANHFK010007546.1:41392-54818 GCA_036250565.1 Sibynophis collaris | reverse complement strand
GAAAGGTGCATAAGGGGCCACCGCTCTCGGGTCTTATTTGCCAGGGGCGCCTTTTCGGCGGGGATGGAGGGGGGGATCCACTTGGACTCCAGAAGCGATGGATTCAAAATCCTCTGTATGTGCAACTCAAGTTGTCTCACGCTGAAGATGCTGGGAATTGTAGTATAAATAAATTAAGATTCCTCGTAAAGTGCTCGCCTTGGTGCGTAAGAAAGAGAGGTCTACAGTAATCGGTGCTAGTGAAATTACCTTTGAAGCTCAGATTACGATAGGCGTTGCAAAATAGCTACATGAATATAAGAAACCAAAACAACTGATGGTGATATCCTATCGGCGTTAAAATCTGTGATGTCTGTTTAATATAAATGATGCAGGTATTTGTATCTATGTATGTTTTATTAGTGTTGTATATCAGATTGTGTGATATCTTGGCTAAATAAACATCTCTTTAAAAATCTTAATAGATTTTTGACCTACTGTTTGTTACATTTTTAATAAAATATGTATGAAGGCCAAGGTTATTTATTGATAAGGCACAGTTGGTGTTTTGCATATTTTTAAATAGGGAACCTGGAACAGACATTGTACCTGGAACAGACATTTTAATTGTTTTAATATTTCAGGTCTTTCAATTTTTAGAATATCATAAGACATGGGTATTCAACTTCGACAACTTGAAGACTTGTGGACTTTAACTCCCCGAATGGCTGGCTGAGGAATTCTGGGAACTCAAGTCTACAAGTCTTAAAGTTGTAAAATTGGAGACCTCTGCCATATGGTAACATTGAATAGTGATTTTTATGGTGTTTATTGCATAACAGTGTTTGAGTGTACATTTTTTTATTTTTGTTTCCCTAGAGGAAAACCTGATTAATTTTAGGGAGTAAAACTAGTGTGGCATTTTAAATTCCTGGCAGGCCAGGCCCTCCTATGACCCTTACCTTCTTAAAGCACAGTACTCTAAATGCTTTCTGTCCAATGCGAAATAGAGAGGAGCTATAATTCCTGATCTTGCAAATACTTTTGTGTATACAGCCTAGGATTGTATTTATCTTTAATAAGTTTATATAGCCACCCATCTTACAAATTATGACTGGGTCATCATCTTGTTTCATACAGAGAATTCTTGCAAATTGCATGCCAATATTTCTTGCCCTGGCCTACATCAGAGGGGTTGACATCAATGTTAAAAGTCTCTTCAATTTCTTTGTTTCCTCCTGACAAAGTTATTGCCCGCTCCCTCCTTAACACACCAGAACCTCAACACCCACATTCTTCCTCCAGGTCGAAGGACTCCATATCACCTCCAGATAATGTAACCATTTTTATGTAATGCATTTGTCCAACATTCAGTGCCCTCATCCCAAATATCCAGCTGCTTCCCCTCTCCAAATCATACAAACATCATACAAATCTGTCAGCTCACTTTGTTCTCAGCTAGGATAGTTGGAGGTCTAAATATGACTATGAGAGGAGCTGACATCAAATTCCAATCAGCACTATCCTCTAAACATTTGCTGTATCATCTTTAAACCTCTTTATTCATAAACTGCTGTCTGGTGTGATCCCCCACATCTTATTCTCATGCCTTTGATATTTTCTACCCAAATTTAAGATTTAACATTTGTCCATATTGAAATTCATTCTGATATCAGATTTGTGTCCATTTCATGCTTTGTATAAATTTTATGCTTTGTTGAATTTTATTGTTGTAAAATAGAACAGGGCATTGCCAATATATGATGACATGCATCAGAAAATGATTTCAATAATACAAAGATAGGAATAAATGACTAAATGTAAATATAATAACATAGTCCTAACACTTGAGTTAGAATTTGTTGGAAAATTATGAATATTTGACATGTTAACATTAATTTCATTAATATTACAATATTGTTTATTCCAGATCTAAGGATGTTACAGAAACATTGCAACAATACAAGAGCCGGTGGAGATCCATTCGAATAATGTATCTTACAATGTTCTTCAGCAGTGTTGGTTTGTAAAATTTGCTAACCAGTCACCAGTGTTTTAATATAATACTGTTTCTTGTTACTTCATGGATATTAATTAAAATATTGTATAGAAATTCCTTATATAGCAATCTGTGTTTTATTTAATTTTTGGGGGCTCATTTGTAAGTTAAACATATTCAGTAATTTATGTAGGATTTAATAAAAACAAAATCATATTAGACAATAGCATTATAAACTAGCACCAAACGAAGAACAACTGTCACAATAAGCAAATTCAGGAACTTGTTCATAAACTTGTAGGGACTAGGTGGAATTAAGCCTGGCTGAAGCAAATGCTCACCAACAGAATCATAGTTCTTAGTATATTGGAATCTGATTGGGGTAGATATTCCACTATTTTCCTCACTTTTTAAAAGAATGGTCAGTTTTCATAAACTGTCCTATTTAGTTATCTTGACTTTTTCTTAATATTTTGGTTTGTGGTAAAATTCTAATTTTCTGGATCATCTTGTATAATGGATGATAAATAATGAAGTCTTTTGTCTTTCATTAAAAGAAACTGAATAATGTATAAAATATATTAAAGATTTTTCACAGTGATATAGTTCCACATAAGCAGTTCCACATATGCACCTACTACTGACTGAATTCCTCTTTCTTGAAGGTAGATATTTTAGGAAGATACATACAGTATTCCCTTCTATAGGTAAACTATATAATCATTGGATAACGTATAGCTTAGTTATAGGTAGTTACATTTTCTTAGAAATATCATTAAAGTTTGCAAAACAAGGTTAAACATTACATCTAAAATTATTTACAGTTTTTGAACTTTTTCTTTTTCCAAAATAATTCCGTTTTTTGTATGGAATTCTATAATTTTATTTCTCTGAATATGATCAGTAGATGGCAAAAAAGTACTAGAGAAAAATAACTAAAGTACTTTATGTTGCAGGTTTCTCTATTGTCATTATGTCGATATGGCCATATCTTCAACAGGTTGGTGAATTACTAAATTTTTATTTACATGATTTTAACTTAGGCATCTGACATCTGCAGTGGTATGGTGTCATGATTAAAGCAGCAAACTATGGTAGAAACTAGGATAGTATGAGTTCTAGTCGTGCTCTCAGCACTAAGCAGCTGACTGACCTTGGGCCACTCCTCTTTTTCAATTGTAGGAAGGAGGCATTGGTAAACCATTTCAAAAAACTTTACCAAGAAAACTGCAGAGACTTGTCCAGGCAGTTGCCAGAAATCAGCAGTGATTTGAAGTACCAAATAATAAAGTAATGCTATGAGTTTATTCAGCCAAATTAAAAGATAATTATTTATAGTACTTAAAATATAAATGATCATCATATTTAACTTTGGTGTTTTTGTGGGGAGCATGGGCAAATAATTTGCAGTGTCCAGATTGCTGTTTTCTATTTCAAATATTGAAGAAGAAAGGCTGGAATAGACAATGATTGTAAGTTTTACCTTCAGGATTGGTGGAGACTTAGAAGAGAATTTTGCCCCTGGAGTGTAGAAAGCAGTCCTTATTAATATCAGGATTCCATATTTACAGGCCTTCACATTTATATAAAGATTCACTATTTTAGTCTGGCTTTCATGATAGTTGTTTTAGCAAACGTTGTCTTAATCTGTTTTGTTTTAGTGTATGTAAAATTAAATTTCCAGCTGGGAAGGGTAGTATAAAGTAGTACTAATAAGTATTATTTTAGAGATGGACATTTATATCCACCATTGCCTGGTTTTACATAGAGATTTATGGTTCTGATTTGATTTTTTTAAAAATCCAGATTATGGAGAGAGAATTATATTCTTTTTAGAGTTATTACAACAGCCTATAGGCCTTATCAATAAAATAAATCTTTTTGTTCAAAGATTATTTTATTTTACATCATATAGAGATAATCCTTGACTTAAGACCACAATTGAGCCCAAAGCTTCCTTTGCTAAGCCGAACAGTTATGTGAGTTTTGCCCCATTTTATGACTTTTCTTAGCACAGTTGTTAAGTGAATCACTGCAGTTGATAAGTTAGTAACATGGTTGTTAAGTGAATCTGTCTTCCCAATGATTTTGCTTGTCAGAAGATTGCAAAAGGTGGTCACATGACCCCAGGACACAGCAACCATTATAATTATTTTCTGGAGAAATACAAGATGGTAAGATGTAGAGAGCTTAGCTTTTAGTGTAATGGTGCAATCAGTTGAGCTACAACACAATTAAAGAGGACCAGCATCATAATTTGCAAAGATCCAATTTATGGAAAAGAGGAACAGCTATAATAGAAATGTACTGAAGTGCAACAGTTTAGGTGCCGGACCAGGCTTAAGTCCACTGTCAGTTATGAAAGCTGATTGGGTGACTTTGATAGCTGATTGGGTGACTTTGAGCCAATCAATATCCTCACACTATCCTATTCCAGAGAATTGATGTTTTTATTGCCATTTTTAAGTTCTGGAGCAAAAGATGTTTATAAATCTAAGTAATTAAAGAAAAAGAGGAAAGTGCTTGACACCAACCCTTCAAAATATTTTTTGCCATTGATTCTTTTCAAACTACCAGCCACCCAATGATATATAAATTATTCAGTAACCATTCATTTACAATTTTGAATGTGTATTATCTCTTTATAGTGATGCTGCTAAAAATATTATTTTTGTGACTTATGTGGGAGGGTAGTCTTCACAGACTAGTTCTAAATTTAAACTTCACTCTGTTTCCATGCTAGTTTAACAGTGTTAATCCATAAATTATTAATAAACTTAATTTATCAACTAATAGTCTGCAAGATTTAATATATAAATGCTGGGTCCTCTAATTTAACCTTGTAATTAAAAATGTTCTCTTCATTAACATTTACCTATATTTTAGTAATAATATTTCTTAGAATTGAATATTTTTAATTACGGTGTCCTATTGATTAATAAAATATTATTGAAATTGTGTTTATGATTTCCATAGATAGATAAAACTGCAGATCCAACTTTTCTGGGCTGGATTATTGCTTCATACAGCATTGGTCAGATGATAGCTTCTCCATTCTTTGGAACATGGTCTAATTGCAGGCCAAGAAGAGAACCTCTTGTGGTTTCAACTGCTATTTCAATAGCTGCCAATTTCCTCTATGCTTATGTCCATTTGCCCCCTTCACACAACAAATACTACATGCTAGCTGCTCGAGCATTGGTGGGGTTTGGTGCAGGTAATTTTAGAAATATTTAAAGTAAAGTTTGCTAGATTTATAGCTGCATGTATTTAAGACAATTCAACTATTCGTTAGAGAAATCAAAATTTTAGGCTCTTGAGATCTCTTTTATCCCAACAAGTTGGCACTCAGAACCTCTTGAGTAAAAGTATAATCTTGCTGATTGTCTCAACATATAGATTGAAAGGTTTTCCCAGAATCCTACTTACTAATGATTGTGCCATGGCTTTCTGTAGGATTAGCGTCTCCTAAATTGAGTTACCACAACTACCACAGTACTCTAAGTAATAAACTCATCAGAGTAATAAATATATCAGTCTAAAAGTACTACTGGTAGTTATATTAATTTTAGGGATTTTTCTCATATGAAAAAAATTGCAAGGAACTTACTACAGTTGCTCAAAGGTAATGTACTCAGATTTCAAACCTGAGTGATGCTTTGAAATAATTATTCCTGATTAATTTCAAGTTTCTAAAAGTTTTCTCAAGCTCATTGGTATTTCTGACTAATTGTTTTCAAGATAAAGGTTCTTTTGCATCTTTTTAGTTATTAATTTCTGCAGTAACGAGACCTATTAAAATAGATTTGGTGAGCAGACAAAAGACCAAGATTTTGCATACTATACTGTTGGGCTTTTAGCTACCTTATGCATATGATTAAAAATAGATATGCGCCTTAGATTTTTCCAGATAAACCCTGTTTTGTTTTGTTTTAGGAAATGTAGCAGTAGTTCGCTCATATATTGCTGGTGCCACCTCTCTAACTGAAAGAACTAATGCCATGGCAAACACTAGTGCTTGCCAGGCAGTGGGATTCATACTGGGACCAGGTACAAACCTACATTGTATTCTCATTTTCTTCAAATGATTCATTAATCAGTTGCAGGATAATTTTTTTAAATCTATGTGTACATATTTAAACTTTAATTTGTTATATAAAAACATAGTAATAGTACAGGACTATTTATAAATAGGGCTTGAGTTTTAAGGAACAGAATGTGGTCCCAATTTGATTTCAGACTCCTATTTTCATTTAGTTTTTTTTTACAGACAATGTATTGATAAATAAAATTTGAAGCAGTGCATGTCAAAGAAAAATATTAACTACTAAAAGAATTACCGGTATGTAACTTATTATTTGGGATTTTTTAAATGAGAAGTTGAACACTTTACTAATTGATTTTTTTTTTCATTTAGTTAATACATTAGATTTTTACCTGCTGCAATAAAATTTCTATATATGTATTTTTATAATTAACATCAGGTATACTTGCTATTAAAATCCATATAATCCATATAAACTTATATTTTTTATTAGTCTTTCAGACTCTCTTTGCACTTATTGGAGAAAAAGGAATCTCATGGAAAATAATTTATCTTCAGTTGAACATGTACACAGTTCCAGTTTTATTTGGAAGTTTTCTAGGAATTATTAATATTGTTCTGATAATTGCTATATTTAGGTAATTGAAAATTTAAAAACTTGTGAATGTTTATAAGAAAGGTCTTTCAATTTGTACATAAAATTTCTGTTCTTAGTCCATGTAGTTTCTTTAGTTGTGAACCAAGAAAAGAATGAAAAGAGTAATTTGTGGATTTTGTAGTTATTTTTAGTATTTCTTGATCAATAATATTGCAGTAGATCTTAGTTTGATAAGTTTATTAAATCTTATCAATTAGTATAAATCTATAAAATAACATACAAGTGCTTCTATTCTATTCTCATTTAGAGTGTTGGTAAGACTTGATCTATAAAACAAAATAAGTAGTATAATTGAATTAACAAAGAATTGTGCCAGATAACATTGTTTCAATACAAAACTGTCAATTATATTGAACGTTTTTTTGGTATATTCAATTATTGTTTCACACAATCTCTTAATTTTTAGAGAGCATCATGTAGATGACAAGGGACGACCACAAAATAGTATTAATATTGAAACTGAAGGTAATTTGAAATATGTTTTTATATACTTGCTAATATAGGTAGGAATAGTATCAAATGATACTATAATGTGAAGGATGTGTATAATAGCTTTTGGGATATATGTCTCAAGTATGAGCAATTAACTGCAACTTCAAATCAAATTTAGTAAATTTGGTAGTTCACAAGCATGCACTAATGATTGCAATTTGTCGTGGATAGGAATATATCTGCAGTGAGAGTCAATTCCTGTGTCAACGTTATTAGAATGCAACTTCTAGATAAATACTAATATCTAAATATATACTAAGATTCTACTGGAAAGTATAAAGGTATCTTAAAGTATCAAATTCTAAACAGAAATTTAAAATAATGAACAGGCTGCAAAAAGTGAGCAATATACCTGATCTTTCTAGACCCCTCTATATTCTTAATGAAAGAAAAATCTTTCTGCCCAATTTGGAAATAACTATTAGAATTGTTTGCTGTCCATCTTGCTCTGGATGGCTTTGAACATTAAAAGCCAGTAAAACCTTAAAAAATAAGTAAAACAAGTATTTCAAATCATGATAAAAATTACAATTCAGAGATGGAGAGAAAGGGAATAGGAGGTGCAGAGGGAGAAAGCAGGATCTTCTCTTAAACCATCAACCATCCCCAAAATGATACATCCCTATTGGGGCCCAGGCCAACTGGCAGAGTCAGGTCTTCAGTCCCTTATGGAAGATCAGCAACCTGGGAGTGGATCTCACCTTGGTTAGCAAGATATTCCAAGAGCAGGTGCCATGGCAGAAAAGGCTCTTCTCCAGGACCCCACCAGCTGAAATTCCTTGACTAATGGGACCTGCAGCATGGATGAAACAGGCCAGTCCCACTGGGTGAGATGGTTCCTCAGCAGTTGTAGCTTCTGAATGCTCTTCAAGTATAGCCCTATGTACATTGCAGTAGTTCAAGCATGAGATGACCAGAACTTGAGAGACTGAGCGCAGGGATTCCTGATCCAGGAAAGGGTACAACTAATGCACAATACAGAGTTGTGTAAAAGCCCTTCTAGCCATGACTGCTACTTCGAGAAATTATTAGTCCAGGAGAACTATCAAAACAAGTGTTAGGTCCGCAGTTATATTCCTCCTGACATTAGTCACTTTCAAGATTAGGAAACTTCTGGAATTGGTTGAACCATAGGTTCCAATTTCATGTAGATCAGATATCCTTGATATCTTCTGCTATGGAGAGAATGCATAGCTTGAATTTTATTTGTTATCTTAAGGTGACTTAACACCCTAATTTCATAAACTTTGATATTTTGCTCTTTTTTCATGCAATAAATTGGAAAGGTGCAGTTAACTATAATTCTAATGTACATGCTAGATTCATTATCAGCTGTAATACTATATTCTAATGAAAGGGGAAATTATATTTAACTATAGCTTTCTGTCTTGTTCTGCCATTAAAGGAGGCTAAGGGAGCTACATGTCCTTTAGGTCCATAAATCTCATGCATATTGCATGAACTAAGATTTTCTCAAAATAAAATAATTGCATCTATATCAATGCTATATACGTCTTTATTTTACCTTTTTTAAAAATACAGAAAATAATGAAGTGGTTCAAGATAATCAGCGATACATTGACCATGTGGCTGTGGTATCAACAAACTTTCTTTTCTTTGTTATCCTATTTATTTTTGCAGTTTTTGAAACGTAAGTATTTGGGGTTTTTTGTATGTTTTTAAAAAATAATCTTTCTTACACTTCTTCATAATTTTGTGAATAAACTCTGCTGCAACAATTCCTACAGTAGCCGTTTCTTACTATTATAGCAGATTTAATAATCCAGACATGCATGAATTATCACTATCAGCCATCCTACTTAGGGTGTTATTTATTTATTTATATCTCATCTTTATTACTTTTTACATATAATTCAAAGCAGTGAATATATCCAACACATCTTTCTCCTATTTTCCCCCACAACAATCCTGTCAGGTGGGTCACCCAACTGGCTGTCTTGGCTAAAATGGAATTTGAACTCACGGTTTCCTGATTTCTAGCTTGTATGTGTATGTGTAATGAAATTAATTTTATGTTCAAAATTCAGAATAAATCATAAATTGAGTTTTTAAGAGAAAATTTCACAGAAGGATAACGCATGCATTATCGGAGAAATTTATCAAGCATATACTTGATAAATAAATAAAATTTATAGTCCAACTGGATAAAGTAATATTGTTCTAGCTGTAAATATAGAAATGGCATCTCTCTCATAAAATCATGTTTCTTGTGTAATTATATAATCCATACATATTCAACTATATTGTCATACATTTCTAATTAGTATTTTTTTTTCTTCATATAGTTTTATATAACTGTATCAAGTTTCTTGCACTTGCTATTTTTCTTCACATACTATATTTTTCGTGAAATGTTAATTATCTCTTTCACAGTGTTCTGCGTAAAATTTTATTATAAAAACTTATTAATTTGTATCTTAGTCTTGAATTTTTTTTCCAAGGACCAATATCTTTCTTTAAATGATTTTGAATTTGAAACATTTATATTCGTAGCACTTGATTTTTATATTATGCTATTAGTACAAATGCTCCATGCAGTTTTTGTTCAGTTTCGGAATTGTTAGTTACAATTAGATAGTTGGTGAACACTGAAATTCAGAAAGTTCATTACTATATTTAATTTATACATCTTTTATTGTATTTTTTAGCATAGCTACACCATTAACAATGGATATGTATGCATGGACCAGAAAAAAAGCAGTGTTTATCAATGGCTTAATTCTTGGTGCTGTTGGCATCGAATCAGTGGTGGTGTTTTTAGCAGTTAAAGAACTTTCTAAAAGGTAATACGTTCAATTTATACTGTTTCAGTATATTTATTTTCACAAAAATCTGATTTCAAAAAAAGGGATAAGTCCTAGAATACAAATGGCGGTGTGTAAATGCATTCTCCAATAGTGATAAATATAATATCGCTGATATTTAAATCATTACGAACAAAGGACTCAGGGTTTGAATATGGAAAATTTTCCTCGGATAAAATATGGGTATTGTAATTTTAGTTTTCATTATTCAACAGGATTGGTGAACGTGCAATCCTCTATGGAGGTCTAGTCATTATCTTGATTGGATTCTTTGTTCTGTTACCTTGGGGAAATCAGTTACCTAACATCCAATGGGCAGGTATAAATTTAAATGTTTGAATTATTTTAAGGTCTTTGATGAATACATGTGGCCATATATGATATTTATTTGTATGTTTTCAGACATAAGGAATAATTCTACTCCAGGAAAGTTCTTTGGTGAAACTTTTGCATTTTTGTGGATATCACAAATTGAATTTTCATCCAATAATACAGCTGAAGCAACTGGATGTCCTAGTATACAATCTTGGTGCAGTTATACTCCAGTAATTCATCTGGGCCAGTATATCACTTCTGACATTCTAATAGGATTGGGTTATCCAGCCTGTAATGTGATGTCATATACTCTATATTCAAAAATTTTAGGGCCAACACCTCAGGTAAGATTTAAATTTAAGCTTTTAAACATTTTTAAACAGGTTTAACAGTTTTGGAAAACAAGTTGCCCAGTGGTGAGCTTAGAACTTCTTTTTGTCAGGCTTTAGTTAAGCGATAAAACTACATAGTACCAGTATATTTTATCATCTAGCACACATGATTTGGTGCAATATAGCTATGAATTGCTTCCTGTAGTAGTCTTATTTCAGGAGTGTCAAACTCAAAGCCCATGGGCTGGATCCAGCCTGCAGAATGCTTAGATCTGGCCCGCGGGGCTGCCTTGGAAACAGCGAAGGGCTGGCCCGCAGTGCCTCTGCCAGTGAAAATGGAGCTTGGTAGGGTCCCATGAGGCCCTCCCGAGCTCCGTTTTCGCTGGCAGAGGGTTGCAGGAAACCATTGCAGCAAAAAACGGAGCTCAGGAGTCTGTTTTCGCTGGTAGAGCGCTTGGGCCACCACAGGCGCCCCCAACAAGAGTGACGTTGAGCTGGCCATGACCCCCTCAAGATCAAATACAACCCTGATGCCCTCAATGACATCGAGTTTGACACCTCTTGTCTTATTTCATTTTTTTATCCCTTCAAATTATCAAATTTGAAGTAAAGCCGAGTTACTGAATGTTTTGTGTATGAGGGAAGTGACAGCAACCATTTTACTAAATGGTTTTTGGGACAGCAATCATTTTACTAAAAGCTATTATTGTTATCCTATAGGGACCTGGATCTTCTATCAGGTCTTGGGCAGAGGAGTTTCATGAATTTATGAATATGTTACAATCTGTTTTAAATTTTGTATTTCCTTATAGATTGTTTGATAGTTTGTTCTTTTAATGTTGTATTATTTTTAACTTCGCTTATATGCCACCTCGAGTTGCAGGCCATATCAGAAATCTTAATATTGCTATTGCTAGTAATGATGACAATGATGGTGGTAGTTCGCTATTACAAAATTGGAAGAATAATAGATTTTGTTTGAATATTTCAAGAGTTAAAACCTGTCATTAATACTGAACACAATCTGATCTATTTTAGGGCATTTACATGGGATGGCTAACTGCTTGTGGAAGTGGTGCACGCATTCTGGGCCCGGTATTTGTCAGTCAACTCTACAGTTCCTTAGGACCCCGCTGGGCATTTGGTTTCATCTGTGGAATTGTTGTTCTTTCTCTCTTACTACTTGAAGTGGTGTACAAGAGACTTGTTGCATTTTCAGTCAGATACGAGAGCCTACAAGAACAGATCTCTTAACTATCTCTGCTCAGTCTTGTTTTACTTTAATCATTATTTGCTCTTATTATTTGCATCTTTGGCAGATGGTTTATAGAATTATCATTCACCTAGACTGACAGTATTTCTACCACTAAATTTATATCAGTTTAATGCTGGAAATGACAGACTGATATAGTAGTGATATGTTATTATTTTGGAGCCGTTTTAAGAAATGGCACTAGTTCTAATTATATACACTGGATATATTTAAAATACATTGATTCTGTGAATCATGTCTTAAATGAAACTCTTTTTAAACTGAACTTAAAAAGGCTATTTATTCTAATGAAGTTTTATGAGAATGATTAATGTTTATGCATTTTTATAATTGGTTGGCTTTTTAAAATTGAATGTATTTTAAGTAAAACATAGCAGAAACTAATTTATTTTGGGATTTCCCACTCATTCAGTCTGTATTTTATATTTTTTTAAAAATGGCTCAAATAAGATCAAGATTAACAGTAAAAATAAGGAATGTTGATGCAGCACTTGTAATAGAGATAAACACTGAAACTGATAGTAGAATCATCAGATTTAATAATTGGAGGTTACTGAGGTAGATATCTGAGATTTTCACTATTACACCAAGATCCTACGTCTTTCCTGAATAGTAAAACTTTAACCTATTGTGAAATGCCTTCATCTCATTAAACTGGAAAAAAAACTTTAAATGGTAATTGCCCAGTGTTGAAATTACCTTTTTTCCTGATTGTGCAACAGTGTAACCAAATTGATTTTATATTTTGTTTTCTTAACAATTCAATTAATTCAACAATTAATAGTTTTCATTTTAAAGCTATCTTGCACAGTTCCATGTCTCATAAGCAGGACTTCCAGATCGCAAGTCAGAAATCTGGTGATGTCAGATGCTGCTGAGACTCAGGAGGAAAAATGGAGATAGTATGCCCCTGGTGATGTCACAGAGGTGGAGGTCTGGTTGCACAGCACGTCCTTTCATTTATTTGTAGATCACTTAAATGACATGTTTGGTAACAAGATTTTGGATGGGGTATAGAAAATGGTGAATTCATACATAGTTTTGTGCTTGACACAGCTGGTATCAGTTGATTGTTTTCTTAAATGAAATGAGTTTCATTCTAAAACAAAATGAAATACTATAAGGCTATGTGGCTCCAACTAAATACTAAGGTGCGGATATCTGGGCTGAACTGTTGGGTGGGAAGGTAATGAGAATGGGGAAAAGTCAAAGATAGCAATGACAGATCAGGAAAGTAATAGGAAGGGAAGGAAAATATTAAGAAGAATGCACAGTATGATGGGACATGCCATGTGGACACATCACTATGGTCAAACGGAAGGGAATGCATTGGAAGATGGTGAAGCAGGCCATTATTTGGGGGGGGCTATATTACAATGGAAACTGTGAAAGGGAAACACGTACCAGTCTTTGCTTATTCACTTTATAAAAATTTATTTATTTATTTATTTATTTTATTCGATTTGTAGACCGCCCTTTTCCTTTGCAGGACTCAGGGCGGTTTCCAG
>JANHFK010007546.1:14357-32766 GCA_036250565.1 Sibynophis collaris | reverse complement strand
TGATTAATATATATATATATATATATATATATATATATATAGAACTGTGCATATTTATAAACCTGCTGACACAGAGGATAGTAGGAAACTGAATGAATGAACTGAGAAAAAATGGAAAGTTATCAAGATTATATTGATGTTCTATAACTTTATAAGACATCACTGTAAATCATAATTCTTTAGATTACTGGCTTATCCTCAATCAGTAGCGTACTAATACACGCTGATCAATTACTTCCACTTCTTTCCTGGTTTCACTCTGCATCAATCTGATTCCTGTCACAAATTCCATCCAAAAATGTGATCTTAAAATAAAAACAAATTCTAAATAACTCAAAGAGATTACAATTACCTGGCAAGTTATCAAAGTTATATACATTTAGGTGCTCAGGAGATGCCGGAGGTCTGTCATTAAGAGGAACACCTATACCTTCATTTGGATGGTAAACTGTGACCTTAATATACAGAAAAAAAGTCCCATTAAATTAAATTATAAAGTAAACAACAGTTATGCAATAGAGTACTTCAAATTAAAACTGTATAGGTTCTCAATTCAAACTAATTTTCTCTAGAATGCTTTGCTATCTTTATTGACCAACATCGTCTGCAAATTTTACAGACACAGATTTAGAGATTTTAAGATCTTCTGCTGAATTCTACATAATATGATAATGTTGGCATAAACATTTAGATTAGTAATATTTAAATTAGAAACAGTAGAAATTAATAGTTACCTCATTTCCATCACAAGAAATCTTTAGTACTTCTTTTACAAACTCCTGTGAATTATATTCCTTTAGAAATTCCATACATACTTCTCCTCTATCTAGAATACTCACCTAGAATATATGTTGAAAATCAATAAAATAAATACAGTACAAGAAATCTAAAAAAAAACTTATTTCACAAAATATACATCATATCTGTAGTGCCAAAAAGTCATTTATAATATATTACATATTGCTATCAACCTAAACAGAAAAAATCCTTTTATGTCACTGAAAAGTGATTATAGTTTTATGACAACCAATATACTAGACATGGATATTAGTAGAAAAAAAGGAGATGATCAATGGAAAAATATCATGAGAGTTAAACCAAGAGATTTGAACTAAAGATGAGATGGAACAAAAAAAAAAGCACTTAAATAGAGACAGATGTAAAATTAAAAATTAAGGATTGAGAAGAAGCCTTTTCAATCCAATAACTGAATTGGAATAGAAGCCAGTTATATTTCTTGCTGTTATTCCAAAAAATAGTCACCAAGCACCACAAAAACATGCAAGATTATATCAATTTTATCTTTTTAGGTACTGAAACTAAGCAGAAATTTATCTACATAAAGATGCTAGATCAGCTAGCACTAATTTTATTTTCATATTCCACTGAGAACTTATTACTCAATTTGCATTTCCACTGAGGGAAATCCTGAGGGTACAGGTTTTGTAGCATTGAAAACTAAGTCTGCACTCCATTTATAAGCAACAGAAATAAATTGAATCTATGTGTTTATTGTTTGCACCAACCTACTTTAACTCAATGCAAGAACAGAGCTAGTCGCAGGTAGTGGTTAATGTTTGGGGTTCAGTATTTTAGAAGAAAAAAAGAATGTTAATAATAAACACTATTTTATACTTTAGCAATGAAGGCATATTTAAGCATGCTTATATTTATAATCACATTATTTTTCTAAGTAATTTCTATAATAGTATTACTTTTCTATTTGACTTTTTATTTCTGCAGAGATATTATTTAGAAACGTATAAAGCTCTTACCACAGCATTTTTTGTTTTCTGCCTTATTGGTTTCAGTCTATGAGCACTCAGAGGAGATACGATATTTCGCAGGAGAGGTTTTGGGTGTCCATGCTGTGATTCTTTGTCTCTGTTTTTTATTTCAGGCACACGATGGAGACCAAATGCAGGTGCTAGCAGGGCCTTTTCAGATTTACTTGGAAGTCTAGCTGTATATTTTCTTAATTCTTGTGGTCCCACAGTTGGTGCAGAATCAGGAGAACTTTTACTTTGTGAAGCATTTTTCACTGTCTTTAGAGTCTCTTGAGGAATACCAAGATAGAACCGACAATCCCCATTTATTTTATATGAAGGTTCTGATACCTGAACTGAAGTAGCAAAATAACATTTTAATCATTTTGAAAATGCATTGTTATGGAATTTTTCCTTAAAAAAAGAAGAGTACATCTTTTAAAAACAAATGAGGTTAACTCTTTCATAACTGATGCACCATATAATTTTAATCTAAGTGTCTGATTCAAATATGAAAATGTTCAACGAAGTTCAATTCCACTTAAATTACCTGATTAAGATAGCATATATTATTATATAACTGGTAAACTAGGTTTCTTACTCTGTAAGCTATTTTCCTAAGTATGAAACCCAATGAACAGCAATAATATTTCTATTGACAATGCTTAGAATTTGAATTTGAATTCTCCGGCATTCCGCATGTATTGTATATGCCCTGATCAGATTTCTGTCAGTCTCCTGCATTAGAAAACACCTAATTATATGTGTTCTTCCTTTCAAGATAAGCATATGGATAGGGAGTGGTAAAAATAAATCCCAACAACTATCCTGATAAAGTATATGAATCAACACATCCCTTCTGTCAAAGTAAAAACACAATTAAGAACAAGAATTGAAAAGAGCATTATCCGAGGATTCAGATAATCCTAACTGTTTATCCTTGGTTTCAATTCCCAAGGGTTTCCTACTAATTAAAGATGCTTAAGATTTAACTACCATAGTTTTAAATTACAGCTCTACATTTGTATTCTTTCAATTCCTGCTGTAATGTGATGCAGTGGAAAGAAAACTCCTCCTTCCCGTCTGTTCCTATTATTCTCTCCCCCCCACACACACACATATAAACTAATGCTAATAATTACTTATTATATATATTTCCAGGCAATACCTAAGCGTTTTGAAGAGAATAAAATTTTTAGTTTTGAAAGATAAAAAAGTATTACTTAAGAATGAAAGTAACAAATTTTAAGGACAGATGTGGACAATTCTAATGTTTGTTGAAAGAGTAGTTAGTACTGTTTTTCTTATTTTCTAATTAAAATGTGATCTATTTGGAAACACCTGTTTGTTTTCATTCAAACATCGAAACATTTTGTATCAAGTCAAAGCTAGTTCCTACATTCCAGAACTCTGTATTATAATCAAGAAATCAAATTTGGGATTCAGCTAAGGATAAATAAACATATCTCAACTCAACGTAAAGACAGAGAGTATAAAGTATGTTCCCTGTGATTCCATACCCCCCCCATCCCTAAACTATATATATGTTAATTGTTCCTGCAAATATTTGGAAATTATTAATAAAGTGACTCATATTAATATCAAACATTCTATCCTGTCCCTATTACAACTTACTATAATATTGCAATATATGTATGTTTGAATACAAGGATTATGTCTTTCTTCTGCTGTACCCAACAGTCTTAGAAAAGCAACTTCCTTTAGAGCAGTTTTACTCTTCAAAACAACCTTCCCCATATTCTCTAACCCCTCCCACAAGCAATTTTCTATCTTTTACATCATTATTGGATATGTCCATAAAATTTTCCTGCAAATTTTAATTATAAGAATTACTTGTTTTATACAAATTTAATGTACTCAGATTAAATAAATCCATACCACCAAGCTGTATATTTCCAAGCCATTGCTGCATTGTTTCAGTTTGAGTCTTCAGTTCTAAGAAAGCATTGTCAGTCTTCACTGGACAGGGAAAATCTGAACTAAAAACAAAATATAAACACCTGTAAACACTCTCCATTAAATTGTATGCAAATAACTTGCTAATCTTTAAATATGTGTTTACTTAATGGGCTAGGTTATAAATCAATATAATACAATATAAAGAATTATTTAAGACAGAAGTTGTATTTCAAATTGATAAAGTAGCTGGCTTATTTCTTTAAACCACATTTAAGGATTTCCAGCTTAAGATGTCCATCTATTGAACTGTAATTAGATACGAACTGAAATGTACATTTCTAATATTACACCTGCAATGAAAGTATTAGCAAACCACATTCTAAATCATTACTTATCATAATGTAAAAGAAAGATAATATATTACAGAAAACCCAAATAAACCCAATCAAAATAAGATTTCAATTTTTACCAAGGCTGTTGTTTTATAGGTGGTGAAAAGTGTTTTTCCACTGAGTCACAGTTAGTGGGAAAGTCCTCCTTAAATGCAATTGGAAAATCACGATAACAATTTGCAGGAGAAAAATCTTTTTTATTTTCTATTAGACCATGTCTTGGTTTTGGAAGGATTTCCAAGGACTGGCACCTTTCCACTTGACTTGATATTTCTGAATTCTGACTGTGAGATGTGCCTGATCTTTCAGAGGAGTGGGCTCTCCTGAGATAGCGTGAATGAGGTCTTTCTTCAATTAGCTGCACTGTTCTTCCCCTTCCAATATTGACAACTTCATTTATTGGAAGTCCCTGGTTGTCCTGACGGCTTCCACAACCAGTTGCAACATTGTTAGCACTCTTGTGTTTAGGAAAAACTGTCATTTTGTTGTGAAGTGGATGTTCGATTAAAAGTCTTGTCTTTTCTTTTAAGCAGCCACTTGTACTGACACTGGGAGAAGCAGTGGAAGAGATAGAAATTGTGGCATTTCCACTATCCATTGAATCTTCTACGTTTCCTAAATCTTTACTTCTTACTGACCTACCACTGGACATAAAAGGATGATCCAATACAGATGAAAGGCTTAAACGATCTGCTGGGTTTTTTCGAAGTAACTGGCGAATGAGATCCTGAGCTTCTCTTGACAAAAACGCTGGCATTTCATAATCTGCTAGTACCACTTTGCTCAAAGTGTTCTTTACTGTATCAGTATCAAAAGGTGGCTTTCCAGCCAGAAGTGTAAAGAACATACATCCTAAAGACCAGACATCAGACTCAAGCCCATGTGCACTTCTTGTAGCTATTTCTGGAGAAATATAATTAGGAGTCCCACACATTGTGTAATGTTTTTCGTGAGGCATTTTCAGTTGTGTTGCAAGTCCAAAATCAGCTATCTTGATATTCATATTGTTGGTGAGTAAGAGATTAGAGAGTGTAAGATCTCGATGGAGTATTCCATGGGAATGCAGATACAACATTCCTGTAATAATTTGATGCATGAAGTTCCGAACTGTATAGAACAAAGAGAGATACAGAATGCTTTAAGTCTTTCTCATACCAAATATATATCGTACACATTCAGAAAGAAAGCTGACCCATTCACAGAACTCATAAAGATAGAATTTAAGAAAATCTCAGCTCTGTCTGGCTCAGGGGTTGACTCAGCTTTCTATTCTTCCAAGGTCAATAAAATGAGGAGCCAAATTGTTGGGAGAAATATGCTGACTCTGCTTAGAAAAAGCTATAAAGCACTATGAAGCAGTATATAAATGCTACTCCTATTACTTATCAATCTCAATTAAAAGCTTCTGATTTATAGAATAGAGCAAAGAATCAAAATTCAGTTTACACTACATGCAAAACAATGTCTGACTTTTTCCTCTGAAATCCCATTCTTTTTTTGTTAATAATGTTACTAATAATAATTTCTGAAATTGAATTGTTTCTCAAGATGACATTAGTTATCTTATATTAATTGTGAAATTGCATCTGGCTCAATGTACAAAGTTAATATTTACATGTCATATAAATGCATTGCAGTATTTGGAAATTTCAATTTCTGAAATTCAAGTAAAGTTTTTTTTGTAAAAGTTTTAAAATGCATATATTATTGTATACAATCAACATGTAGCAATCTTACCTTCTTCTTCAGAAAAAAGATTCTTCCTATTTTTTAAATATCTGATCATTTCTCCATTATGGCACATCTCCAGTATCAAATACACATAGTTACTATCTTCAAAGTAGTTATACAACTAGGGGAAAAAATAAATAGTTATAACAAGTTAAACCTTAATTATAGATGTTCAAGTTTAAAGGTAATTTCTTACCTCAAGTATGGAGGGATGCTTTAATTGACAATGAATCTTCACCTCATTTTGTACCCTTTGTACCATACCAGCTTTGTGCATAGCTTTTTTGTCAATCTAAAAAGATAACAAATCTTTTCAGCTTATATACAAAAGTGAAAATAAGAATGAACAAACACATTTAACAGTATAATGAATAATAACACTATTTCAGGTACAGACTGCTTTTTTACTCTCAAGCCATAGTTTTGAATGAGTTTTGGTGCTATAATCTCACGTTTGATCACAGAGAAATACATGAACTGAATCAAAGCATGCATTACTTCCAGTATATTGTTAGGATCTAGATATAAACATTGCTTTGAATACTTTGTAAGATACAAAGATCCAAAACTTTGTATATGGAAATATAATGAACTTTCTCATAAAACAAAATCCAACTTCTTACCTTAAAACATGGTTTGGCTGTTGTTTTAAATTTAAATAGCAATCAAAGGGTAGGAGGACAGACTGGGATATAAATGTAACATACTTTTTACACTGTAAGTTTTCTGCGGTAATAAACATCATTTCCAAACTGGTAGATGCTGAAGACAACATTAAAACCAGTAACATTTTAAAAACTCTACCAGTGTCAGGTCCTAATCAGAAATCAGCCAAACTGGTGCAAATAAAAGAATATCAAGCATGAAACATGGAGTTTATTACTTTATTAGTCTATTTATTGCTCTGCTGGTCACTTACCATTTTAATAGCCACTTCAAGCCCAGTTTTCAAGGATATAGCTCTGTATACGCCTGCAAATGAACCCTTGCCCAAAAGGTTCCCCACCTTGAAATCCTACAAATGAAAAAAAAAGCCTCATATAACTTAATTTATTGTTTATCCAATATTAGCCACTATTTTTTAATATTCTACATGCACATTTTCCCATTCTGAAATAATTTTTTACAGAAAATTGAGGAAAAAATGTATTAAAATTTAACCAACAGTTTAAAATCATGTTTAATTTTTAAAAAAATAGTGAAATGCTTTTAAATAAATAAAGTTGAGGCCAAGTAAGAATATTATAATACTGGAGGGAAAAAAGTGCTTCTGTGTCCCAGGACAAAGACTTACCAGACGCAAACATAACTACAATGTTGGACCTAAGTCTGAGTCTACAAAAAATTGTTCTACAAAGTTCACATGGTTGCTGGCTTCTTAACTTTTCTTATTCCATAGACTTTTCAAAAATTGGCTACAGAAGCCTTCAACTCTCTCCTCGTTTGCATTAATAAGAGATAAAGACCTAATGAAAAGTCCTTCAGACTAAATTTGTAAATTCATGCAAAATTCCTGATTTTGGGGGGGGGGGGATAATGTAAGCCACCTGTTCCTTCAACACTTGTCCCTCCGCACAATTTCAGTGATACTTATTCTCTCTATATATATATCCCCTTCCAAAAAAGAACTAGCCCATCCCTAATTTGGAGAAAAATCTTAGAGCCACGGTTTTGCTCAGGCAGTCCTCTACCTTAATGGAGCTCTCACAAGGCAAGCAATGGGACATGCCGGCGCAGGATACGCCGTCGCCGGGCAGAGGAGAGAGCAGAAGACTGAGGAGCCACTGCGGCATCCTGCCCGGGAGTTGAGCTCACTGTGAGGTCTGAAGCTTAAGCTATGCAGACGGGCGATCTTGGCGCCCTTTCTCCCGCTCCCGAGGGAGACGCGGCTTCCAACACCCGCTTCCATAGCAGCAGCAGCCGCCGCTGCTAAGGAAAAACTCCGGAGGGGGGCAAGCCCCAACACCCTCCCTGCCCCTCGGGATCCCGCGGTGGTTTAAGCTATTGCCGCCCGGCCGAGAAATACGGAACTCCAAGTCTGCTCGTTTCAACGGGGAGTGAGCCCAAGAACAGAACCGATCGGACCGAGTCACGTTATCTCAACGGTGGCGTAGAGATTTCACTTTGAAACTAAGCCCAACGCTTTAGGAGCGCTGGACCTCCCTTCTTTCCCTCAGGAAAGAAGCGAATGCCTGAATCCCATTTGAAGCAGAGACTTTAAATCTGCTACACGTGCGGGTGTATGTGTATACACTACACCTATACACAGATTAGGATAATTCGCTAAAGCTTTAGTAAAACAGCCTTTTCTAAAGCGCAACCTGTCGTTCTATTGTTTAATGGAAACTTTTTTCTTCTTCTTTCCTGTCATTTTTGGATGTGCTTTAGATTGTAAAGCACTCTGAATTTAAGGATGGGATGGAGTATAAAATACAGGTAGTCCTTGATTTATGACCACAATTGAGCCCAACATTTTGGTTGCTAAGCAAGACAGTTGTTAAATGAGTTGTGCCCCATTTTACGACCTTTTTGACCAAGTTATTAAGTGACTCACTGCAGCTGTTAAGTTAGTAACACTATTCTTAAGGGAATCTGGCTTCCCCATTGACTTTGCTTGTCAGAAGGTCTCAAAAGGGTAAATTACTCGACCCTGGGAGACTGCAACCATCATAAATATGAACCAGTGGCCAAGCGTCCAAATTTTGATTACGTGACCATGGATATGCTGCAACAGTCGTAATTGTGGAAAATGGTCATAAGTTGCTTTTTTCAATACTGTTTGTAACTTTGAACAGTCACTAAATGAATGGTTTTAAGTCAAGGACTACTTGTATCAGGCTTATAAGCTAGAAAGTATTGTAAAACAAATACATTGTTTATGTCAGATAGGCTGCTGATTTATTAAAAGAAACAGGCTAAATACTCTTCATAGTTTGGGAAACGATTCTGTCAAACCCTGCAGCCACTAATAGAATATAATTGAATATCTGACAATATTCATGCTCTAGGTATACTCCCCAATGGCTGGATTGCAAAGGCTACATGACTATATGATATATCAAAAGACTTGTAAGCACAAAAGACATAACATTCTATATTTTCAACAAACACAACTAAGATAAATTCTTCAAGCGAATCTATCAAAATAGCTACCTGTTCCAGTTAAGGCAACAGGCCAAATTTTTAACATAAAAGAGCTCTTTACACCATTATACAGCATGCACAATCCTACGAAGAATCCTATTTTTGACAAAAGCTCTGATTTGACAGATGAGCTTTCAGCATACTACTGCAATTGCTACACATATTCAATTTTTTAACATTCTAAATCTTGACTTGCAGTTAGACTAAAACTTTGTTTCTAAACACAAACACTATCACATTTTGAATTTAACAATGTATGAATATTAGTATTTTATAAATACATGTTTTCTATTTTTTGTTATATGCTAGAGTTGCACAAACCCAAATTATTAAATACTGTAAACATAACATCTGATTTTAATATCTGTAGTAAAAAAAAAGCTTAAAACAGAACAATGGCAATCAAATAGATGGCATATGCCATTTTTTAAACAGCTGTGCTTTCATAACTTTTTGAAAGATGACTGAAATAGGGGATTATTTGTTGCGCTATTGACTTAAACAAGAGTCTGTAAGAGATCCTTCCAAGGAACTTCTAGAATTACATACTGAACAGATGAGCAGTACCAAAGGTAATATCAATATCACATAAACATGTATTCCTTGGTAATATTTACTCTCTTATTCATTTTTCTCTTAGACAATCCCCGTCAGCAAAACTGATCTCTGTATGTATATACCTATGTGAACACACACACACAATTATAAAATACAAAACATTCTTGGGAACTTTGATACATTTCAGTTTGGTCTCTGGGTTTACTTTAAAAATCTTCTAGTAACCAGATTAAAAAAGACTTTGCAAACAAATAGAGGCTTGTTAGTTCCTTTTCTAGACCATTAATCCATGCATAATTGAGACCAACATACATATATATTTCCTGTGGAGTATTTTCTTTCTGCCAGCTTTTCTTTCTGTTTCTTATCACTTTCAGAAACAGCATTATCTTACAATCTATAATACTTATAGTCCTTGACTTACAATAGTTCATTTAGTGACCATTCAAAGTTTGGGACTGAAACTGAAAGAAGTAACCTATGACCAGTTTTCACACTTATGACAATTGCAGCATCCCCCATGGTCACATAACCCAAATTCAGACACTTGGCAACTGATTCATGATGGTTGTAGTGTCTCAGGGTCAGTGATCACCTTTTGTGACCTTCTGACAAGTAACAGCAATGGAGAAGCCAGATTCACTTAACAACTGCAGTGATTTACTTAACAATTGTGGCAAGAAATGTTGTAAATGGGGGCAAAATTCACTTAACAATGGTCTTACTTAGCAACAGAAATGTAGGGCTCAATTGTTGTAAGTCAGGGACTATCTGTACTGTATGCAAAGAAATAATAGATCTGAGAAGGTAAGAAAGTTACCACGTACTCAGACTTACACTTGGGAAGTCATTATAATGCCTAATCGGGCAATGAGGTTTTCAATATAAAAAAAGTGAGGGGTGGGCCTCCGAATGTATTGCAGTAAGAAATGGAGCACCTGTTGCAATATTCTTAAGCAGTTACGTGTTTTCCTGGCATTCCATGTAGCTGCTTTAAGCTTTTCCAGAGAGGTGATTGGTTTTCAAAGAAACTTTTGGAGTGGAATCGGAAGCGTTATACATAAGTGGCATAAGAATTCCAACACTGAAAGCAATTTCTGCTTACATTTCTGTCTGCCATTCATTATTAGACTCTGAAACAATGGTAGGTGGCCAAGGAAGGCAGCATGGTAATTGAACTAAAGTGATAGCAAATAATTTAGTTTCATAATATTTGAAGGGATTAACTTCTAGGTAAGTCTATATTGAACTGCAACTATAAATTCAGGATCATGCTTTTGGAAGCTGTAGTCCATCAAAATATTGAGTTTACAAGAGGTTTAACTGTAGATTTCTCGATCCAATTTTTTGAGGCATACTGAACTATAAACTAAGCATACCCATTGGTTCTACATAAACTGCTGGACTATATTGTTGATTGCTTTGTGGCTCAGTGTAGTTAGCGTACAATAATTCACCTCTAAGAAGGTAAGATTGTGATGATTGAAGTTACCTAGCTGATTTTAGCTGGATTAAAAATCTAAGCAAGGTTAGGCCTGCTCAATACTTGGGTAGGAGAGCTCACGGAAATATCAAGACTAGCCTAAACTAGGAAATCAAGCAATGGCAAACCACTTCTTTATTATTGCAAAAATAATAAATCCCAATAATATAGAAGTACCCATGAATTCACCAGAAATCAAACCTGACCAGAGAATCATTTATACACCACTTCTAACTTATTCAATTAACCATAGTTGAACAAAATGGCTTACTTCATGTGAAAATCTGTCAAGAACTGAATGATTTAAGAGGGTTACGATAGAATTTAGTACAGAAAGTTTAGATTAATTTGCAATTATCTAAACTAATATTAATGTTGAAAAATTGAAGGCATCATTCATAAAGTATTTTTACAATCAAGTAGGCCACTGGCATGTTATTACTATGAACGCTTTCCATAATAATTTGCACAGGATAACTGTGCACAGCTGTTGGATGCCCAATTTGTTTCCATTGTTTATCTTAAACCCGAAGGTTTAAAATTTTGGAAGTGGGGGATACATTTTGCTTTGTTTACAAAGGATAGTGTAGCTGATCTCGACTGATTCCAAAGATGTTAAGCAGGTTGAGGTTCGAAAGTTTAAAAAAGCATCTCGGAAGAAAGCAGTGCCAATCATTTCCGGACTAGAAAACAGAGACGCGTCCAGGAAGTTACCTGGAGTCAAGCTTAGTAAAAGTTTTGGGATCACGCTCAACTATCCGTTTATGCGGGGCTGGACAGAATGAAGTCCTTTTCCACAAAGAACCTCAAGAAATGTATCTTATATAGGAAAGGGACCTGAGCAGATAATAATTGATCGTCAATTGTGTTCTGCAAAGGTGATGCTTTTGCGCAGCATCTGTCATGATAAGTGAGATGGGACTACTGGATCACTCAGAAAACCTGCCTCCCCTCGACCGGATAATGGTTGGACGCAATCTTTTCCCAAGGAGCGAATGGTCAGGTCCATCCTTTTTGTCCGCCCCGCCCGTAATGTAATGGCCGTTCCGCACCTCAATCTTCTCGCCGATGCAGGTCGCCATGGTGAAGGCGATGCTCTCACTCCTCCGTGTAATCCGTTACCGCTATCACATGACCGCCTAGTCTGCGTTCTTGTCGCTACGGTTGTCGGTCCAGAGGCCTGTCCTCCCCCGCTATGGGGGTCGGGGAGAAACTCCCTCCTTGCGGGGCTCCATTTTGAAAAATCCCGCCGTTGCAAACTTCGCCCAGAAAGGCTGCGTCTGACGTCACACGTCATTTCCTCTCTCTGGTTCCTTGAGAGGAGCGCGTGCGCCCTGGACTGTTTATGATAGTCGAAAAAGGGGTACAAAAGCGCACGCGCAGGAGCGTGTAGTCATTTTTGCTGTAGAGGGACGGCAGGTTTTATAGCCTGGGAAGCTAATTATGTTATAAATGAAAGGGCTATATTCATATAACACATCTACTCCTAGTTTACGTAGTGATCCCAATTTATTAGGTCTACCCAACGCGCTAAACCATAAGTTAAGAATGGAATTGTTGTCTGAGAATGGAATTGTTTGCGACTAAAAAGTGATGAGTTTGTGGTTCTGTGTGCTGAGCAAACGCAGCCAAAATATGTTAGCTGGCTATTCAGCAACTACTTCGTGCAGGGGCCGTCCAAATATTGGAAGGAAACTTATAAGCATACGTTGAAGGCTTTCATTTTTTTCTGTGCTCCCCCTATTCATTTATCTTCAGTCTACAAACTTCCTGTGTCAAGCCAAGGTACGTTGAACTATACTATGTAAACATGCTAATGCAGGAATTTTTACTTTTTGTATTGATCCCACCCAATCTAAGATTAATCTATCTCAGATGTGTGTTATAAGGATAAAATTGGAGAATTTAGTGTTCCAGACATTGTAGCTTTGTCAACAATTATTGATTGGAATATCTGACTCACCTGGCTCTTATAGCCCGCTATTCCACTGTCTGCTTGACTGGTTTGTTCAACAAAAGGCACAATTGGCTGACTGCATAATACTATATGCCATACTATATTCTGAGCTCATCCACACAGCCACTTTGCTATACTACCTTGGAGTTGGGAGAAAAATGTCAGTATATATAATGCTGCCACAACAGGGTGGCTGTTACATGAATCTGGAATAGGAGCTATGCTGTGGAGAGGGCTTTACATGTTCTCTGTACAACCCTTGTAAAAACAACGAAGAGTAATTTTATTGACTGAAATTTAAGCATTACTAATTGCTAAAAAAACTTTTCTCATTTGCAGTAGGGAACGTGGATGAGGCATGTAAGACTCCAGTGCCCAGTCCATTTTTTGCCAATTGCCTCTTATGGATTGTCAACCTAATGACCAGTAGATCAGTATAACAGATAGCTGGATTTCTGTAACTTATGTGCAATTGCTGCAGAAGTGTTCTTGGAGCCAGTTCAAGAAAACATGGTGATTGTATGTGTGAGAAGTGTGAAGGTAAAGTTTTCTCTGTCCAGTTCTGTCCGACTCTAGAAGGCAGTTCTCATCTCCGTTTCTTAGCCAAAGGAGTCAGTGTTGTTTTCCTGTAAGCTTTACATTACACCAGGGCTCAATAGTGGATTCATATACTGAGTATTATTATGATTGGATCATATGTTACATTAAACTATTCTGTACATTGATTTTTTTTTCTTACTGCATTGAGTGAATTTGGCTATTGTGACATATCTTGACATGGGTTAAGTGAGTTGCAGCATAAACCATACACCTTTAAATGAAACATATTTTAATGTGCTATGTGAATCCTATCAACAAAAGTTTTTAAAATACAGTTAATCTAGTAAAACAGCTTTGAATCAATTAACAAGTAAATGAAGCCTTCAGAATAATATAATATAAGCAGTATATACACTTGCCAAGACAAAGTTGTAGTAGTAGTGAATGCATAGCTATACATCAGAGTTGAAATCTTGGTGTTTGCCAAGGTTGGATTTCGTTTGGGAAACATTTCACTATCAAACTAGTATCATTAGTACTTCGACACAGGGAAATAGGGTTTTCTGGTGTAAGGGGGTGGAGGGAACCAAGAAATATGAATAATGCAAGATAAAACAATACAGCCAATCAAGCCAGGTAGGTAATTACCAAGATAAATGGTATGATTTGAATCTTGCAGTCAGATTAAACATTATACAGTTTATAAAGTAAATCTAAATAGCTCATCATTGTTCTTGAATAAGATATACTCAAACTTATGGTTTTCCAACATATAGTAGCAACTGAAATTTAATTTGGATCTATTCTCTACTATTTTATTCTATCATGACTTAAAATATCAATTTTTAAAACAGATCACCTTTTATATTTCAGATCAAAACATTCAGGTTTATATAAGGTTTATAAATTCTTTGTCTCTTCTACTTATATTAACAGATTATAACTGAAAATTATGGTTACTGAATAAATTTTACGGTTATTATGGATTTTTTATTGTTCATGGTTTCATTGGTTTTTAATGTTTGTTAATCTGCCCAGTGTCACCTCACAGTGAGATAGGTGGCAAATAAATATAAATATATAAATAATATAGATAATGCTGTAATAGCTTCTCAGATTTCAGGAGAAAGTCTAATTGTATGGATAATAGATAAAATATTTTAAATGTTTACCCTTTTTTAGCCTATGAAGAAACCGGTCTTCCTAGACCCGTGATGGCGAACCTATGGCACGCGTGCCACAGGTAGCAAGCGTAGCCATATCTGTGGGCACACAAGCGTTGCCCTAGCTCAGTTCCAGCATGCATGCATGCACTGGTCAGCTGATTTTCAGGCCTTCTGGGCCCACCGGAAGTTGAGAAATGGGCCATTTCCGGCCTCTGGAGGGCCTCCGGTGGGGTGGGGAAGGACGTTTTCACAGTCCCCAGACTCCTAGGAAGCCTCTGGAGCCTGGGGAGGGTGAAAAACATGCCTACTGGGCTCACCATGTTATCGCGTGCCAAAAGCGGGGGGAGTGCAGGCGGATCGCACACGCATGTGCGGGAGCGTGAGGGGGACATTGAATTATGGGTATGGGCACACATATGCATGACCCCCTATGCTCCCCCCACTTTTGGCATGTGAGGGCAAAAAGGTTAGCCATCACTGTCCTAGACTCTTGAATATTACTTTCATCACAGATATACAATTGAGAATAAATCATAATTGTAGAACAGTAAAACCACAGCAATAAAGAAGTCTTATGTAACAATTAGTTGAGGTTTAAGAAGTAAATTTAGATATTTATTAAAAATATTTTACATACAATTTCTAGCAATTTGTATTGCTACTTAGAAGTCCATTGAAATGTGCTACTTAGAAGTCCATTGACATGTGCATGTCACTATGAAAGATTCTATCTGTTCGCATATATAGGAAACATTTTGTAACACTGCTATAGATTTATGCAAGTTGAGAGCACCCCTCTGTCCCAGTGGGTAATATTTATAGAAGAATATATTTGCTACATAATACAAAAAATTGTTGAACTAATCACTTTCACAATGGCAGGTGACTTCAGTTCAGCTTCTTGCTAATACTAAAGTGTTTCTTTCAAATGAGTGTGTTTAAGCGTCTCTCCCCCCGCCCCCCGGGTCTGTGTTCAGCACCATGAGAAGTATGTCCATTTAGATCATACTTTTAAAAAACAGCACATTATGAAATGGGTACAAACTAAGTATGAAATCACCTTCCGTAGTTAAAATATTAAAATATGTTTTATTTCTAATTAGCCATTGTAATTTAGCAAGCTTATACCCTCTCTAATAAGCAAATGGCAGCTGAGACCCCAGTTCATCCAAGCTGTTCTGTAAAATTTTTCCTTATTAAGTCTGACAATAGAAGAACCTTTAAGGCATGTTTTGGTTGTGTACAAGAAGAGAAAAGCAAGCAAGTTTCTAATTGTCCTCTAGGAACCCTGCCCATTCATGCTTCTCTCTTTCCCTACAAACTAACTTTATTGTATTTTCACAAAAATATGTTGAGTTTTAGTCCTATTTAGTTTGAGGATAGTTTGAAAAGTTTATTAAAATGGATTGTATTTTCCAAGAAATTATTTTAGAGAGAAATTAATGTATTACTATTATTAGGTAAACAAGGCATTAAATATAATTTGATACTATGTGAAGGGGAAAATGGGAGGAAGTTAGAGATGTCTAAACAGCTAAACAGTGGGAGTTGATTACAATGAGCTAATGTAATTAAGTTTATTAATCAATTTTCTGTTGTAAGACAACTGGTCACATGGGAATAAAACCAGGTAGTATCAAGACTTTTTTTTGTAAAACTAAATTGCCCATGTTTGTGTATACAAATATTAGGATTGAGAAAAGAGTAGAATTAATTCCACAGGTGAAACATTAGCCAATCATTGGCAGGTTTAGCATCTTCTGGAATTCTTATGTATTAGTAGATAAAATCTAAAAAGGTTTTGCAAGATAGTTTTGTTCCTGGCTAAGAATGTATATTCAGAATAGTTATCCCTTATTAAATAATTGTTAACAAACTATTCTTGTTAAATTTAACACAGTGTAGGACAAGAAAAACAGTTTTTGAAATGTGGTGGGGAAACAACCCATATGAAACTGAAGCACTTGCAAAAAGTATTCCTTTAGGATTTCCTTACACTCATGAGCATTTTTCATTAGCATCTATTACTGTAAGGGCAACTACTTTTCCTACACTGGAAGTGCCATAGACTGCAACTTTTTCTTGCCATTGCTATTTAACTTCATTTTACATATCTATCATATCTATCCTTGTAAGGCTAGCATTTCATGTAACTAATGAAAAGGATTTCATCCCATAAAAAGCTTGTGTCATTACAGGTTAGATATTCTTTTGTATTTCACAAACGTTTTGGAATTTATTTTCCTTTATTTACTCTTTAAGCTAGTATCTGAGCAACTTTTTCTTATGTATGTACCATGCTTATAAGTGGACAATTTTTTCAACATAGAATGTTCTGTACACTTTTTATATACTATTGTGCTTTTTTATATTAATATCCCATCACATATTTTTATATTACGCTTTAAATTAATTCTCTAGTCTAATGTCAACTGAGTATTTAAACAGAAAGGTGACATACTTCTTTCCCTTTCATGATCCATCAAAAATCCATCAACTAAAACAAAACTAATAGTGGGAAGAATAAATCATTATACAGATGCATCATACCCTAAACCAGAAGGTTTAAAATAAATAATAAAATGTAGACCTGTTATTGTACCATACACTGTACCATATATACAATAACATAAACATATATTCAAAATTTACCACAGCCTTACATAGGTAAAGACTATATACCTGAAAAGGCTTCTATAATTACTGCTTGTGCAAAATTGACTGCATAAACAGTAGAAATATAAGCCAAAATAATATAAAATGTGTTTAATGCTTTATGTAGTGGGTTCTCCTTAGTAAATTATTCTCATTTATGCTACATTCAAACGTAATTTGGTTATAATCCACTGGCTGGTATGATAGTCTGATTGAACAGTAGTTGGCAAATGTTTTTATGCTACTCTTCTTTTAATTAATTGGGACAGATGGGAAAGCAGAGTCTACTGTACTATACCAATATGAATGTGATATACTAAAACACATGCTATACTCAGAAAAAGAACATATATCAGTAATTCCTCTTTAGGACAAAATAATGTGTCTGGCTGCTGAAGAACAAACTTTTTTTTTTTTTTGGCAGCAACAGAAAATTGATTTCTTTAGGATCTAGTCCAGTGGTTACCAACCGGTGGGCCAGGGCCCACTGGTGGGCCACGAGAAAATTCTGGTGGGCCATGGAGAAATTTCATTTCTGGCAAGTGGGATGGAGCAGAGCAGGCGAGAACTGGGACATGCGTCTTATCTTTCCAGCTTCTCACCCGCTCGGCTCCGCTCCACCGCACCTGCCAGAAACGAGTCTTTGGCAAGTTCACTGCGCTGCTGCAGCCTCTGTTGCTCGCGCGGGCTGAGCGGCAGCAGCACCGCGATGAACTCGCCAAAGTCTCGTTTCTGGCAGTTGGGTTGGAGCCGAGCCGAGCGGGTGAGAAGCTGGAAAGATAAGACGCGTGTCCCGGTTCGCGCCCGCTCTGCTCCACCTCATCCCACCCGCCAGAAACGAGACTTTGGTGAGTTCGTTGCACTGCTGCAGCTGCTCAGCCAGTGCCAGAGACTCGTTTCTGCCATGTGGGGTGGAGAGAAGAGGAGCGGGCAAGAACCGGGACACCCGTCTTATCTTTCCAGCTCCGGTGCATTCCTCCTGGACACAACGGTGAGGAACGCGCCAAAGCTGGAAAGATTAAATGAGTGTCCCGGTTCTCGTTCATTCCGCTCCACTCCACCTCACCTGGCAGAAAAGAGTCTTTGGCAAGTTCATC
>JANHFK010007544.1:30593-42478 GCA_036250565.1 Sibynophis collaris | reverse complement strand
TCTCACTTAACAACAGAAATTTGGGGCTCAATTTTGGTCGTAAGTTGAAGTCACTGGTACTGAGGAGTTAACTGAGGTTTTCCACCCCTCCTGTCAGCTCTAAAGTAGGCAAGGTCAAGAAATAGGCATCATATGGATTCCAGAAATGTTGTAGTAGGGTGTAATAACAGAATTTTGCAAACATGTCCAACTTTCTGTGAGTCCCGTTTTATAATAAATCGATGGGGTTATTTTGAGTTTGGGTGCTTCTTGATCTTGACAGGAAAAATTCTTGTTCATTATCTCTTTTCATTAATTATTTGAGTAAATAGGCCAAGATATGATGATTTATGACCATGGTATTCTTTCAAGACATCAGAATGTCCTGTTTGCATTCAGCCTCAGCTATTCCATTGCCAACAGCAATGTAACCAGCCAGCTGTTAGTTAACTCTCTAAACATAACTTGAACCTGCAAAAGAAGTTAATGTATCTTGTAAGCTTGTTTCTGATATTAATACAGACCATTCCTTGTAAGCTGTACTATCACTGCAAACTGTACGGTATGTTCCTACAATCCCATTGAAAATGCAAATTTTAAGATGCTTGGAACTTTAGAAGCCATCATCATGAGGTGCAGTATATTATTATTAATGTGGTTTTTAAAACGTTAACAATTCTGCCAAATAATTGCTAATATATACTGTAAACAGAACTGCATGAAATGGATTATGCGCCCACTAGGAGGTGCAATTTGTCAGTTTATTGCAATACTGAATACTCCACTATTGCTACATTCCTAAATCACAGAAAACTAAAGTCAATATGGTATGATGGAAGCAACCACAATGGGGAGTTGTTGTCTTATTTTTGGTTCATGAGCAGCATTATATGTTGTGATGGGTAAATTGTTAATATTGTACACATATATTTGTACACAACACCATACAAATATATGTACAAATATATAAACAAATACTACAAATATCCACAAATATCTTTTAACTAGGATAACTTGTATTACATACAATTATAGTAACAAACCCAAGAATCTTTAATGAAAGATGTCAGTCATACTCTAAATCAGCTACTTTTTTTTTTTAAGTAGGAATTGAAACTTTTTGTACAGCTCCAATTTATCTCACTCATCACAATAATGAGAAATTATGTATCTGTTTAAAATATATATCTACATAGTTTATATATGCAACAGAAATCTGGAGTCTTAATTTCATCACCAGAATGAATTTTCCCAGTAACCTCAAGTAACATACTTTGACAGGGCTCACTCTTTTTAAAAAAAAAAAAAATATATGATTATCATAATATAAAATGAAAATAAAAATAAAGATAGTAGAAAAATAGGAAAAGAAAAAAGTAGTTCCTGGAAAGGAAAAAGTAGCTGAGCTTCCGGTTTCCGTCACTTGGTCTTCTGGTTTCTGGCGGGCATGTGAACACAAAGACCAGCTGGCCGGCACGCATGCACACCAGGAAGCTGCTGTTCCAGATAACGGCACTCTTGTACATGGGAAGACCAGGAAGAGCAACAGGCGGTGGCTAGCATACCCGGAGGGATGGCTCTGTGTGCCGATTTCAGCACGCATGCCATAGGTTCACAATCACTCTTCTATATCAATGACAAAAAGCTATCTCACAGAATTTATCATCCTACTGCCTAGTCTAGAAAGGTTTCATTAATTTGTTATGTTTGACCCTATTTTTTAAATATATTTTCCAATACGGCCACTTAAAAGGGCAAAAATTGTCCAGAAACATTCATATCCTCCTGGTTATTATGAACTGTTTGGCATTTACTGAGCCAGTGCATTATAGTAATTAAATATTAGATTTCTTTCAAGGAAACCTATGTTCAAGTCTTCAATTGACTATGATATTATGATTTTATTTTAACCAATTGCTCTATTTTAGCCCAATCAATTATAAATAAGGAATAGGGCTTCTATTATATTTTTAAAAAGTCATCTCAGACCTTTAGACAATAATTGGGTTTATTAATAGAGGAAATGTGTATTTTTAGTTAAAGCTTTTTTTTAGTTCTTCTTTGCCATATAATATATTAGCTCTTCTTCATCCTAATGAGGTTCATATTTCACATATACCCTAATCATGATTATCATCATCATTTCCTATGTGCCTTTAACAAAGCATAATAAAAATCAAAGAAAAACACAGCATAAAATTAGTTCACAATTTAACAACCAACCAATTGTAAAACCAATATATACAGCTAAAATAAATCAAATATAAAACCATGCATATTTAAAGGGATGTTCTAAGATACTATGTAACATGTATATATCCTTAATAGGTTCGGACATTTGGCAAATGTCAGGCACAAGCAACTAGAAACACTTGTGGATAGACCCAAGTAGATATTTTATTTTGCATCACCTACATTACAAGAATCTCACCAGACTATCTTGCCGCCGCCTCCTCTTCAGCCAGTGTTAAAAGACCACTATCCTCCTTCTAAAGACAGAAGGACTTTCTATATCTCAAAAGGAACTACCTCTCTGTATGATCCAGAACAGTTGGGAAGAGATTTATCTCTATCTTGGAAAAAGATAAGCGATGTGATGAAGAGGGGCTTTAGGTAACATAAGAGGTCTCAATTGAGGTTCTGGGGACTAGAAGGAAAAACTTGGATGTCTTCATGCAGTACACTAATTTGGGTTTCCACCTCTTTGTCTTATAATAGGGTTAGCATATTTATTTCACTTTATATTAATTTTACTCAAATGTATGCCAAACTAAGCAAATGTGCTTTATAAAGTATCAATCAAGCATTAATATAATGGATATTGGAACAAATTTTTAAAATTGCATAACTGGCTTTCCCAGAGCTATTTTTTAACTTGAACCAAGGTGAGTCAGGCATCTTGAGAACCAAATAAAGAGAAGAAGGGAGTGGACTGCTGCTTCCCACTTCTCTGTGTGTGTTGTAAATATGAAACAAAACAAGTGAGCGATACATACCATTTCAAGTTAGGGGAATGTGAGTCTGGCAATGTAACCTCCTCCATTGCTCCTTTTAGGGTAAGTCCAAAGTTATGGTGCTTGGCTTTGACATTTAAAAATATTTTTAAAAAATGTATGATGTTTCCACTTTTTAAAAAATGTTCAATGCTTATTATATGGATTTATGCGAAAGCACACTGTCACTTAGCAAATTTGTTTACTGCAAAAAAAAAATCTGCAGGCATTCTGGTTTGAAAGTCAGACTGATTAACAGTGTGACTCTAATTTACATTCTTCAAAACAGTATTTATTTGCAGTTTGAGCACCCCTCAAGGTTTGAGTACAAATAACGAATGTTAGAATGCTAAATGATCCATTACCATGACAGGAATTTCTGTGATAATTCACCTTTGGAAACCTGATATTCTTGAACTCTTAGAATCACCTGATTTAATCAAAATATTTTTTTCATCATAGCACAATACATGTGTGCATAAATGGTGGCTGATTTCCATAAAATTGTTCCTAATCATTTTATGGCCAGATGTTGTAGGTAAACATCTCCACTCTACATCAAATTAATATGTCAGCCTGAACATTAATAGAAATCAACTCTTTAACATTATGCACAGCATTGATTTCCCACCCACCCCTAAAATGTAGTCCTAAACATGCTCAGTAGTGAGTATATCTCCTAGAACTTAATGGAACTTACATACATTCCACATCTTTTTCCAAACCATCCCGTTTCAAGATGTTGGATGATTATTCTGAGATACACCATTGTAGAATAGTTAAAATAACCAACCATGCCTGGTGGATCTCTTGGTTTAATGTATTTCAAAGGATTCTTGTGAAAAAACTTTTAAAATGGGAGGGGACTTATATATGCATTCTTAAAAAAGAAAAAAAATCTGGAAAGGTAGGATTCTTTGTTTTTCCCTCTTCATGAAAAAAAAAAAGGGAAATGCTACGCAGATAGGAAACAAGTGGATAACAGAAAATAACTCAGTATGATATCTAAGGAAATTATTAACCAAATGTAAATGTGAAAAAGACTAGAGATAGGAAATACAAATTTCAAAGCATGGGAGAAAACGTAGTTACGTATAACTTGAGTTTGAAACCGACATTGATGGAAGAGATCTCCATTCCTTTTCGGCATAGCACTGAAAGAAATAAGAGTAATATGTTGCTGTTCAGAGAAGGAATCAAAATAGAAAACAAGAAACAACAAATGGATTATAGTAAAGCAAATGCATATTTTATTTGAATAATTTTGCATTGAAGAGAACCTACCTACTACCTACTCCCAATTACGTTTCTGTAAATTTGGACATTATAGGAAGACAGCCATGTTAATCTGTGGTAGCAAAGAATCAGGAGTTTGGAGCATTTTTTCCCAACTAACCATTCTTATTAGTTACTTGCAAAGTTAGTTGAAAATCAAGTTTTGTTTTCTAGGCAATGTTGCATTACCCTCAGTGTAGATAAATAAGCTAAGATTCTTGCTTCATGCTATCACCTTTTTTTACTGACATGTAGCCAAAAAGCAGCAATGAAAACATAAAGCAAAGTAAGGTCAACAGAGACTTGCCAAACTAACAATTGATTCCCTGAAGCTAATAGTCCCTGGGCAGCTCAGGTGTTCCTAGCAGTAGTGGGTTCCTACCGGTTCTGTCTGGTTCTTAGAACTGGTAGTAAATGCGGCAGGAGGCTCCACCCACCCGCCCGGACCTCATTACGGACATTCTGCGCATGCACAGAAGCGCTGTGCACAAGGAAAATGAGCGCACACTCCCATTGTGAACCGGTAGCGAAGGTAAATAGAACTCACCCCTGGTTCCTAGCCATAATGGTGGTATCTCAAACACCTTTGGAGAAAGTCGAGAAGCTAATCCAATGAAGCATATGTAAGACCCCAAATTAAGATTACATCACTATGATAAGAAATGTAGTTATAGTTTATAGGAGTTTGGTACCACTTTTTCAGATGAGCTGCTGCTCCTTATTAGGCAGGACAGTGTTTGTTGACCACTTCTTGGGCTGCTGTGAAGAATACTCTCTGTAATTGATAGATAGTTATTCAGAGTCTCTTGCAGTTGGACTCAGAGCTGGGTTTGGTCAGAGGTAAAGACACAATCACTGTTAGTTACCTGATAAAAGTTTGACCCTGTAACTCCAGAAGAAATTGACAGGAGCCTCTGTTAAGTGGGCCACTTTTTGTCCCTCCTGGTTTTATAAATCGGTGAGGATATGACATAAAGTTTACTTCATCTACTGGTGTTGGTTTCTTTTTAGAGGGGGAGAGTTCTGTCAGTCTTGAATAAGTTGGGGCCAACTGTCCTGGACAGTTTTTGTCTAGTCTCCTACCATCCATTTATAGGGAGAAGTTGTTGAGAAGGTGGTCAAGTTACAATTGCAGGACCTTTTCGGTTGAAATTCAGGTCTGGACATAATACAGAGACACATTAATAGCACTTGTTAAAGACTTATGGCTAAGACAAGAATATCATCACCCATGGTATTCTTCTGGACCAGTTATGGGGAGTAAGAATATGGGTTAAAGTGTAATAGTGATTTTCATATTTAATCTATAGCCAGTTCCAATGAATGTTATTGGAAAGGAGAGGTTCAACTTGAGGCTCCTGGTTTGTAGGATGTTCTAGGACTCAATGTTCCCTCCTCTCCTGTTTAACATCTGTTTGAAGCCACTGGGGAATATTGCTGAATTCATTTCTTTGTTCCTGCCCCTCCCTTTCAAACTTTTGATATAGTATGTGTCATACCAATTAAAAGCATACAGCTTTTAAATCCTTGCAAGGAAGCACAACTTGCATAAGACCAAAGGCAGGTATCCTATGTTTCATTTATATCAATAATGCACCCGTTTTCTTTTCTCTTGCATCAAAACCTAAATACAAAAAAGTTTAAAGTACAGGTAGTTCTCAACTTACAATGGTTTGTTTAGTGACCATTCAAAATTGCACTGAAACAAGTGACTTATGACCGTTTTTCACACTTACGAACTTTGTAGCATCCCCATGATCACATGATCAAAATTCAGATGCTTGGCAATACTGATGACCATTGCTGTGTCCCAAGGTCATGTGATCATCTTTTACAACCTTTTGACGCACAAAATAAACGGGGAAGCCCAAGTTACTTAACAACTGTGTTGCTAACTTATCAACTGCAGTGATTCACTTAACAACTGTGGCAAGAAAGGTCGTAAAATGGGGCAAAACCTAGTTAACAAGTGTCTCACTTACCAATAGAAAGTTTGGGCTCCGTTGTGGTCGTAAATCGAGGACTACCTGTACACAAAAAAATAATTTGGATTAAATAATCAGAACTCAGCCTGATTGGCTGCAACAGCTGAAGCAAATTAGGCAGAAAACAAAACCAATATATTTGCTACTCTGAAGTGTAGAGCAATATTCTAAAACACTATAATTGTATGGGTAAGATGTCACTTAAAGTACTACTTACTGTAGCAGATGAAGAATCTGTGGCCCTTTAAATGTTGCTGAAGTACAACTTCCAGCATCCTTCACCATTGGGTCTGCTGGCCACCTGCTGTTAAAAATTAAGCAATTTACAGGGAACCATACATTCCCTATCTCTGTTCTGGAAACATCTAGGCATCCTTACAGGAAGCAGGCCTGTATTATTCCCTTTTCTTTTCCTTATACTTTTAAAAAGGTAAGTCTCAGACCTTCTGAACTCAGCACTGATTTCTATAAAAGGCTTTCATTAAAATCCAATTTGATTACCATAATATCAGTACTTGGAGCATTCAGCAGAGTTAATAGAAATGAGCTCTTAAATAGCTGAAAATATATTCCAGAATCAGATTGCAATTTGACAAAATAGAAGAAAATAAATACCTTCTTGTTTCCATAGTTACCTGGATATGAAGCCTGTACTTTGGATTTCATCAGTGGTCAGAGGGCATTTTTAGAAAACCACATTTTTTTTAACCAATTAGCTGATTATCAGAGTTACATTATTCATGAAACAGTGCAAAAATTTAGTCTGAACTGTTAATTTCTAGTCATCCTGAAAGTCAATTGAGTGGGAGAATTTGCTATAGTCCATTTTATTGTTGTAACATCCAGTTTGCCTGTGCAAAAGAGCAGATTTATTGTCTATCATCCAGTCTTTACCATGTGGCTGATAAATGGTTTTCCAAACTCTGTCCCTCTTGACTAGGCTAACTATATCTGGTCTGCAAAAAAATCTGGATGACTATTAGTAGTGAAAAGTTGTCTTTTTGGTGATCATCTCAATTTTTGTAACTCCAAATTTGGTGGCATAATCTTGGCAGCTGGCAGTGTCCCTCCTCAAAATAGGAACTGAAGCCCATTCTCTGATTAGCTTGATGGAAGCCTGGATGTTTTTCTCTATCCATTAATCGGGGGGGGGGGGGTGTGTGAATATTACCATCTAGTACTTTTCTTTACAGACTCAGTTAACAAAACAGCTATGAAATATTCACTGAACCCTGCCTCCTACAACAGTGCAAGGGCAAGAGGGAGAAAAAGTAGAAGCAAAAGAAAACATTCTCCATTCTTCCATTCCCAAATAGAAAAGAGCTATAAAATATTGTTGCCTCTTAGCATACGTTGTGGTTCTTCCTGGCCTCTTGCAACAGGTCAGATTTTCTGCTTGCACTGAAATCTCTCACAATAGATATTGAACATTACTGATTTTTTTTAATGTCTCTTCTGCACAACTGAGTACTGTCATAACTTTTCACCTTGCTCTTGAAGCACCTGCTGTGTGTTTATGATTCAATTCCCTCTGGAGGCAGACCTCTAGGGCTTACTTGGATATTTGGGAGCATGAACTAACTGAGGTCTTCCAGTTCAATCATTCTAAAGCCTGTTTTACATAAAAGTTCATCAGATGAGAATTGTTCCTGGGTATATTATTTTGACTGCATTTGAATTCTTTGCCATTAAAAAAAGGCAGAAGAACTTCATCTTAAAAACCAGAATGCTAGTTTATCATCCATCTTCCTGTCATACTTTATAAGAAGAAAGGCAGGAGAGAGAAATAATGAGCAGCTACATTGCATCACATTGGATGTTTTCTTTTTGCAAAAAAAATGTGCTGTTTACTGTTGTAAAAAAGTTGTACAGGAAACAAAAGAGTATCTTTTATTTAGAACATTTTCAGGACCTTACTCTGTCCATTTCCTAAGTCTGGACATTTAAATTAATTTGAGAGTTTTCCTAGTTACCTTTACTTTTTTTTCAGATCCATGCACATACTTGTACTGTACAATCACTGACATATCCAGATCCTTGTACTGTACAATCACTGACATATTTATGGGAAATTCCAGATGGGGATACAGATCGTATCAGATATCAACTCTTCCTCTCACCCCTAGGCTATCAAATCATGACAGTGTAACACTGTTCTATTGCATTGCATTCTAGCTGGTCTGTTGTTGCAATCAAACATTTTGCAAGTGTGGAACTGTGATTTGCAGATGATGAGTAACAGCATTTCAGCACTTTTAAAAAATTGTTTATTTTGCATTGGATGGATTTAGCATTTATTGGAAAGAATGCCTGATTTGTCATGTCTCCCAGATACTGATATTCTAACATAACAGATGACTATCAATGTCAGATTGAAAAACCTTATACCATATCAAATTGCCACCAGAATAGCACTCTTTAAAATTTACTTTCACAGAGGGAAAGACTCCTTGTTTACTGATGTAAAGCTAAGGGCAGGACAGAAAGCATCAATTGACTAAGCCACCTCTTGATCATTTGGTCAGGAAAGGGAAGCTATAATTAAATGTTGATTTTTTTGGCGGGGGTGGGGGGGAAGTATTGCAGATCCACAGAAACTTGACAATAAGCATACTGGAGACTACAAATGATTATAATGAAAGGTGATCATAAGCCGCCTGAACAATGCCCTCAAGCCCTGATTGATTGATTTCGATTATACCCTGCCACAATCAAGAGTGATTGTTGCTTTCATTGTTATTTTCATTGCCAGATTAAAAAGCTTGGTCAATAGGAAAGTGTATTATAAGAACTACCTTGTATTTACAATCTAGAGCTTGCAGAGAATATCAACCATACACTGCTCATGGTTGCTGCCTCCAAAGTTGCCAATAGTACATTTCGCAGCCACAGAGTTTTCTCAGATTGTGAATGAGCAAAAAAAAAATCCTTTCACACACCACTTCCCAAAAGGAAAATGTTGCCCCTTTCCTAAAGTGACCAGATTTAACATTTGTAAAGGGGGGGATTTTGCAGTATCTTTCCCCTGCCATGCTCACCAAGCCACGCCCACTTTTCTGCAGCCTTGAAAGCGGGCCGGGCGATCGTCGAGCTGCGGGGCTTCTGTCTGTCGGTCTGCCTGTCTGTCTCCCTCCAGGAAGGGCTCCCACAGGCCTTCCACAGCGCCCAGCGCCCAGCGCACGGCTGACACCATGAGGCCCAGAGCTCGCTTCGCCCGGCCGCCCACCCTCCCGGCGCCGCTCCTGCGAGGGAAAGCCACGTGTCACAGGGAAGGCCCAGAGGGGGAGCCCTTACTGGAGGGAGGCAGACAGGCAAACCGACAGACAGAAGCCCCGCCGCTCGATGAGCGCCCGTCTGGCCTCATGCGCGCCTTCCTCTCTGCCCGTCCGAACAGAGAGACATGCGCACATGCTTCCCCCTCAGCAGCTCACCGGCTCAAATCGGGACTTTTTAAAAACGCTGCAGGACGCGGGACAAATTGTTAAAAAGCAGGACTGTCCCACCAAAAGCGGGACATCTGGTCACCTTACCCTTTCCATGCGATTAACAAAATTTCTCTTTGAGAGAGACTTTATAGTACAGAGGGATTAATGATCAGAAATGCCAGCCAGTCTTCTTGGATGCAGTCCAAGGTGATACAGTAGCAAAACATGAATAGAAATGCTCTGGAATATCTATTATAATAGTGAAGGGTAACATGTCTACGTTTTAATACCTCCCTAAATGGTTGTGGTCGTGGCAGACATGTTGCAAATTTAGAGTAGAGGGTGGGAGTGAAGAAAGATCGGTTGCATAGAATGCATATGCCAGCCCGACCCACCAGAACATTAGAAGCAGATCTGCTGATAAGCGTCCTACTTTTGCACAGAGCTGAAATGATCAAGTTGAATGCAGGAACTTGGAGGAATGTTCTTCTGATTCAAGTCATGCTGGCAAGGCAGAGGTTAGGTATGGTCTGTTTATTGCTCACTTATCACAAAAATAAACGACCCACCAATGGTCAATTGGTGAAGCTCTGCCCCAACCCTCAGGGGAATCCCCGGCTCCACAAACAGAATCCCCAGCTCCACAAACTAGGTCCTAGCCTACCCATGAGGCAAAGAGGGAAGTAACAATACCCATAAGAGCAAAGTTCCAACAACCAAAGCACAACCTGAGAGCCAAATCCAAAGTCTACAAAGCAAAGGTTTCAGATTCCCAAAAAACCACAGTCCAAAGTTCAAGAAACAAGATTCAGGAAAGCCAGGGAGGTGCACATAAAAGCAAGTAGGTGCTCCTGACAAACACACCTTCCCTCGGCATCTGGTTCAATTACCCTTCCCCAGTTGTTCTTGTGAGGAGTGGGCAGGGCTGATTCCTTGCAAGCAGCCTTGCTGACCTCCTCTGTGCTCCCCTCCCCTCTGCTCTCCTCACCTGCGGATTGAGCAGGTGAGGCAGCTGTTCCTCATCAGAGATGGTATAGAGCCCTGATGGTGAACCTATGGCATGCACATGGAGTGGCACATGGAGTCATGTCACCAGGCAGATGCATCATTAGTTCATCTTCTGGGTTTCTGGTGCACATGCATGCCCAATGATCAGCTAGCCTTTGTGCGTGCGGCAGTGCTGGAAACTGGAAAAGCTGGTGTGATCATGCGCGCCAGCCAGCTGATTGTCACACGCGCATGCACTCCAGAAATCCAGAAGACTAACTGGCCAGAGCATATGTGCGTGCTGGAAACCAGAAGTTAATTTTCAGGAACGCACATGCGCCCTGGGCAGCTGCTCTTCCGGGTTGCAACTTAGAGGAGCGCATGCATGCACTCCCTTTTCAGTGCCGAAAAGGTTCACCATCACTGATATAGAGCCTGTCATCTCTGCTGGCCTTCTGCAGTTGCTCCACTCCAGCAGTTTTCTGTCTGGTTGGCCGCTTCCCCCCTCCCCACTGCCAGACCACCCTGGGACTGCTTCATCCTCAGCCACTGGACTCTCCACTTGTTCAGAAAGGACTGTGCCCTCCTCATCGGATGGTCCCAGTTCCAATTCCTCCTCCTCTGAACCAGATTCCGACAAAGCCATGACACATGTCTAGAATTCCTCTAATAACAAACACCCACACACACTTGGGTCCCCAAAATTTTAACTGCTCAAACTAATAGGATCAGAGCTAGGAGTACCTGATGAGGAAAGAGATTTTGGAATAATGGTAAATGGTTTGATGAAAGTGTCCACACAATGTGCATCTGCTTAAAATAAAAGGCCATCAGCATGTTAGGGACTATAAGAAATAATAATGGAATTAGAACCAAAAATTCTATAACAAGAAATCATTGAATGAAATTGTATCCTAGAAAAATCAGGACAGGCAATACTTTTGTTTTGTTTTGTTTTACCCAATGTAGAATTCAGCTTTGGAATTTGCTACCATAAGGTGTGATTCTGGCTTGGCTGGTTTCAAAAAAGGCCAATTTATAAAATTGTAGAGATCAATAGCCATTAGCTTTCACCAGTGGTGAAATCCATTTTTTTTTTACTACCAGTTCTATGGGTGTGGCTTGGTGGGCGTGATGTGGCTTGGTGGGCATGGCTTGGTAGGCGTGGCAGAGGAAGGATACTGCAAAATCCCCATTCCCTCCCCACTCCTGGGGGAAGGATATTGCAAAATCTCCATTCC
>JANHFK010007544.1:20185-30493 GCA_036250565.1 Sibynophis collaris | reverse complement strand
CCACAGTCCTTCAGGATAAGGCTGATAAGCACCCACCTTTATCTCCCTTGAAACGCTGCCAAAGACCTAATTTCCAATTAGCTTTGCAAGGCCAAATGGAGCACAAAGTCAAAATGGAGTTTCAGAGTTTGAACCGACCAGAACGAACAAAGTTGCTTCCTGCAAAGGCTCCACCTTTATGTCTTATGGGAGGGGCCAATCATCTCCAAGCCCTACTCCCCGTGGATCACAACAGTCCTATAAGTTTTGGTGGAGTGTTTTGGGGGTTTCCTTGGTTGGGCTGTTTATTGTTGGCTTGTTTGGCAGTTCTCTGATTGGGGTATTGTTTACTTGATTGTCAGTCTGATATTAATCTTGGAGTTAATCAAAGCTCATCTGGGTACTGATTACTGATAGGGAGGTGTTTTGGTCTTTTTGTTCCCTTTGGGCTTGTTGATTGCCTCTTTTGCATAATATATAGATAATGTTTACATCTATGTGTCCGTTGATGGCCAATTTGTCAGAGTGCCAGCCTTCCAGGAATTCTCTAGCATTTTTGGACTGTGCTTGGACTCTAGGATGGTCGCAATTTCCTAGTTGAAACTTTGCTTAAGTCTGTGATAGGTTGTGAAATTAAAGAGTTTTCATCAGGTCTTCTGACTGCTAGTCGACATTCATGGATACATTCTCCCAGTCTTCTATTAGGAGAAAAATCTACCTGTGCGGTTGCTACGAGTCAACAATGACTTGATGGAACATAATCAATCAATCAGCATAAATTTATGTACACCATAAATTCTGAATAGACTGACAGCACACTAAGCAGTGGTGAAATCCAACATTTTTTACTACCGGTTCTGTGGGTGTGGCTTGGTGGGCGTGGCAGGGGAAGGATACTGCAAAATCCCCATTCCCTCTCCACTCATGGGGGAAGGATATTGCAAAATCTCCATTCCCACCCCACTCTGGGGCCAGCCAGAGGTAGTATTTGCTGGTTCTCCAGAACCTGTCACAACCTGCTGGATTTCACTCCTGACTTTCATGACAGTATGAATGTCTCTTAAAAGCCTTCTGCTAGGAGGCTAGTGGACTTCCTTGTGCAGTTGGTTGGACTAGATGGGCCAGGGATCTGATCCAGTAGTGCACCAGTGCAGTGCTTATATTTTTATGTTCATATGTATGCACACAAGCATATATGTGTATGTTTACCAACTGGCTGTATGCTTTATGAATTTCTCCATCAAGTAACAATGGTGGTTTACTGCAGATTTTAAAGATAAGACAGCTTCTCCTCATTAGAGAAAATAAAGTGGAAGAAAGATATACCATATGAGAAATGGGACAGTTCCCATACCATGAAAACTGCCAGCATATGAAATAATATGTAATTATCAATCATTCCTCTGTAGGACTGAGCATTGAGAGCAATGGGAGATCTGGTTCCAAATATTTTTGGCAGAAGCTGGTTGAGGGCAACACTGGTTAGCATCTCTGATGACAGGAAGGAAGATTCCTTTTCCCCAAGCAGTTTCAACTTTAACAAAGGAAAGAATGAAAACAGATTTTAGAAACATGGAAAGGCAAGGCAGATGACCAAACTGAAATTTTTTTTTTGCTGATGGGTAATTTTGTAATTCAGACTGCAAAGCCACAAAGAAGCTGAATTTCCATCTGAGTGGGAGGCACACAATGAACTCAATTTACTTTAAGCTTATATTGAATATATGTCAGAGAACCATTTCTTTGTGTAGAGTGTCTGTCCTGGGGTCATGCTTTAGGATGTGGAATGGCCATTAGATAGAATGGCTATGAAGTTTGTCAAATAAACAGCCATATATGGTAATGGTAAGGTCTAGCCACAGAAATACCACTCCTTGCAAAAATAGTAGTTATTTTCAAAGACAATTTTGGTATTTGGTTAATAATGCTTCCAGTAACTAAGCATTCCTCTGCTTATTTGGGGTACTGTGCTGTCAGTAGCAACTACAGGTGGAACGGAATAAAACTGTTGTAGTGGCATATACAGTGGCAGGGATTATATATATCCATCTGGCAATGCAATAGTGATGCAGAAGAGAATGGAAAACTGCCACACTACATTTTTCCGAGCAAATCATCAGTGGATAAAAAAATAACATTGATGGTTGCCAATCTCCAATAGGAGATGACACAAAAAGAGATGTCTCTGGGTGTTTGCTTAAAATGAACTAGTCTTTCAAATTTCTCCCTCTCCCTCTCTCTCTCTCCCTCTCTCTCCCCCCCCCTCTCTTGATTACATTTATTTATTTATTATTTGTTTGTTCCTTTGACTTGTTTGTTGCTGCCCCTCTTGCCTAAATTAAGTTAAAATGGGCTTTTTCTTCCAAATAAAGTTGCAAGCCAGATACATAGAATCTGTTTGAATGCAGAGATAGCCACAGTGATTTCTGTGACAGTGGTGCATAGAGAATTATTTCAGCTATTTTGGAACTTGCTGATAACTTAATTCATACTAGTATTTCTGTTGCTTTGCCCAAGTATTAGCTATAGATGCTTGTATTTAAGGTAAATCTTCTAATCCGGTCATGCACAATGACATGTAAGTAAATATAAATGAAAATGAGAGCTACAAAAACGCATAACCTATGTATTATGTCTATGCACAAAATGCTCTTTAGTGATACCTTATATCTACAAGTGCGACAAGGAAATGCAAGTATAGATACTATTCTCAGATGTATGCTAATGAGTATGATTAATGAACACCCATGAAAACATTTGGAGGCGCCACATTTGCAAAATATGAACAAAATAATGAAACAATCACACTTTCTTGACTATGATCTCCTTTATTCATATTGAGATAGAACCAGGGGTGAAATCCCCCTGGTTCTAGCCAGCTCACCGAATCAATAGCGATGGCAGCAGGATCTGCCCACCCGCCTGGACGTCCCATTACGTCCCATTTTTTAAACATCTGCACATGCATATGAGCAGGTTCTGTGCATGCGCAGAAGAGGCACTCCCATGCAGGAGCACACCCGAACTGGTAGCGTAGCTAAATAGATTTCACCGCTGCATAGAACCTGCGATTTCTGCACATATGTAGGAATTCAGTCAAGATGTTCCAGGACATAAGGTTTTGTCCATCCAGTAGCATGTGACATGCTCTTATGAGTTGTCTTCCAAACATAGCAGTTAATAGCAAAAGCAATAGCCACAGACTTATATACCGCCCTTAGTGCTTTACAGCACTCTGAGTTGTTTACAGAGTCAGCATATTGCCCACAACAATCTGGGTCCTCATATTATCAACTTTGGAAGGATGTAAGGCTGAGTCAATCTTGAACCCAGTCAGGATCAAACTCCAGGCTGTGGGCAGAGTTTGCCTGCAATACTAAATTCTAACCACTCTGCCACCAGGTAATACCTTAATTTGTCTCAATCTCAACTTTTGTTTGAGATAAGTGATGCCACTTGATTATTTTGTACATCTACGATCTTAATAGCTTCCTTTAAGAAATATAGGGGTTCTTGTAAATATATGCCTTGATGCTAACAGTAAATTGTAAATAGTGCCTTTGACTTGATCATGGGTAATATTCTTCACATTGATAGGCATTCATGAAAGGCCTGTTGCAATTACAGGTAGTCCTCAATTTATGACCGCAATGGAGCGCAAAATTTCTGTTGCTAAGCGAGGCAGTTAAATGAATTTTGCCCCCATTTTATGATCTGTCTGGCCAAAGTTGTTAAGTGAATCATTGCAGTAGTTAAGTTAGTAACACGATCATTAAATGAATCTGGCTTCCCCTTTGACTTTGCTTGTCAGAAGGTCACAAAAGGTGATCCCATGATCCTGAGGCACTGCAACCGTTATAAATATGAGTTATTATATTGTTATAATTCACAATATTATAAATTTGCCATTTAGTTTAAATTAAACCCGACTCAAGCCAAATACAATTAATACATGACAAGGAATGCTTTCATCAGTGATAAATTTTGGAATAACTCAGTGAGAAATCACACAGGTCCAAGAAGAAGATTTCAAGATCAATCCCTGTATAAAAGGATCAAGAATAGAAGACAGTTCTGTGAGAAATATTAGAGTAAGCACAAGCCAAAAAAAACTGAAAAAGGAGATTCCTATATATAAATAACAGTTTAAATGACAGTGGCTTACTGAGCTGAATCCAACTGAGAGCAGCTTGGTTCCAGGCTTCTAGTCATTTATCTTGAATGTCATTTCAACCTAGACTGAACAACATATGTGTCTATACCAGGAGGGAATGCAACGCATTGATGGAACAAACTCTTTCCATACAGAAGGATCTAGTTATTTCCAGTAGAACTAGAAGACCATGGAGAGTTTCAATCAGGATTGTTAATGGATTGATGGTGAAAAATCATTTAAAGCAATTTCTTCTTAGTCTGTAGATAGTCCCATACTATCTCTAGACATAAGAAAGATACATCCCTGGCCAATGTCAAGTATTGCTAATGTTTATTTCTCAGAAAAAGAAAGATGGATTCCAGTATCTTCCCCTGAACTGTCAGGTGTAGAACCAGGGTTGTATAATGTTTAGGTATAGCTTGGCATCAGGGAGATACAGATTCACCCTCAGCCATAGAAACTCACTGGGTGACTTTGAGCCAGTCACTCTCTTTTAGCCCAATCTACCTCACCGGGTGATGTTGTGGCGGGAAATGGTAGATTGTCACAGAAGAGAGGATTATCATAGAGATCGCTATTGTGGTTAAGTAATTCATTGGTAGGAAGTTGAAGAATATTAATTAAGGACTGAAATCTGTCATATTTTAGACCACAAAGCTCTACATTGTAGGCTATGTGTTCAGAGAGTAAGGAGAAGGTGACTAGGAACAATCCAATTGCCAATAGTTAGGAAAATTTGATGAACTGCATGGCAATGGAAGCAATTTTATTTTTATTCGGGACATTGTATTTAATAAAAAATAATTTAATGAGCCCATTTTGAAGGTTCTGCCTTTGGTGTATTTCCTCTGTTGCAAGAAGCAGAGTTGTGATTTAAGAGCAATCTTCCTCCAGTCTATTCTCATGCTGTGTGGATGCCCTTTATCTGCACTGAAGTTGAACACAGAGAAATACCACAAGGATGCTATAAATTATTTTGTTCATTAAACATTTGACTTGCCTCCAGAAGTTGTAAGTGCTCAACACTGGAGAGGTTGGACAACCATTTGTCTGAAATGGTAATAGGGTTTCCTGCCTGAGTAGGAAAACCGTTAAGGTCCCTTCCAGTTCTGTTATTCTGTTGTTATTACTTGTGAGATTGACTAAGAAACCAAGGTATTCTGTACATAAATTAAAATAAGTAGACTCTCAAGGATCTGAGTTTCAGACCTAAACCAGCATTAAGACACCACTCATATGGAGGCTAACAGGATTTATTTAGCCGGACTCTGGCCTGCAATGAGATCCAAAAGCAAAATGCAGCAGATGTAAAGTCAGCACTGGGAGCATCCACCTCCCAGCGCATTTTATCCAGGCAAGCCACACCCTTCCGCCGGCGCTGTCCTTGTCCCATGGCCAGCTGTGCATCGAGATGGCTGATTAGATGCTGCCCAGCTGGTCCGCAGGCCGGAACAGCTGATTGTCGGCTCTTCACTGTCGCTGCTATGTCAAGCAGCTGATCGTCGGCCTGATATTGGTGCTCTGGAGCCACTTGCCTCACGCCGCCATGCCACCATGCCACCATGCCACACAGCTGATCTGCAGCATTTGTCGGCATGCCGCTGCAGCCTCCGGGTCTAACCCCACCCTGCCATCACCAGTGCATCCATCACCTCCCCCAGTATGGCAAACCCTGGGGTGTCACAGGGTTTGACATAGACAGATATAAACGTGGGCATGCAGGATCTGGACTCCTCAGTAAGTTTCTTAACAAAATCATCTTGTTTTTGTCTTGGGGACAATACGTAAGGTTTTCACTGATATAGCAAAAAGCTACAATAAAACTGTTAAAACCACCAAGGCAGGCTATATTGTAAGAAAACACAGCATTTCTAATTATGATGTCATTAAATTAGTCATTCATCTGTTATTAATAATATCAGGAACCATGGTGGCAAGTGATTAGAATGCAGTATTGCAGGCTAAAACTGCCCACAGAGCCAGCAGTTCGAGCCTTACCAGCTCAAGGTTGACACAGCCTTCCATCCTTTTGAAGTGCGTAAAATGAGGGCCCAGATTGTTGTGGGCAATATGCTGACATCTGTAAACCACTCAGAGAGTGCTATAAAGCAGTGTGGGGCTATATATAAGTCTGGGTGCTGTTGCTATTTGTATACAAGATGTAGTTACAAATTCTGGCCTGTTGTAAGTGTCAGAAATGGAAAAGGATCACTTATTGCCAGCTCCAAATGGCATGGCTGAGAACCCAGACAAAACATTTTGCAGACAGTTGCAAACATTATTTTATACTTGCTAATAGGAGTTACAATGCTGTGCAGTTAGCACCTACCATGGGGGTAGATGATGGCTGTATAAAAGAGGAAACCAGTTTAGAAAATATTTGAATAGAGAAGTAGAAATAGCATAAGAACTATAAGTTGCCAAATGTTCCAAGTGTGCCAGAACCAGGAGACTTTGCTACAAATTCCCATTCAACTATGGCATTCACCCACCAGCCATCACCAATCTTTCTCACAGAACTGTTTTGCAGATCCAGTGGGGAATATCTGAAAGGTTAACAGGTTAACATTTTGCCCATCATTGTGAAAAACTTGGCACTTCCAATTCCATTCAAAGTCAGAAAAAAAGGATAACAAATCTGATATTTTATCGCAATCAACATAAAGAAAAATGAATATTACTATACAATAAGACTCAGTGTGATCATTGTAATTCTCAAAACTAAAAAATGGAATTACTGATTCCATAATTCTGAATGTAAAATGAGCAGACACAAGGCTAGAGAAAATAGGAGCAGATTGTCAGGTTTGATTTGTGTATATGCTTTCAAAAATCAACTCAATTTTGACATTCAGAAGTCAGTATTATCTTTTAGCCAAACTACTCAAAGAACTGATATGAAGTTCATATAAGAAGAGGATTATGTACCTGAAATACAATCCTTTGGCAAGGATGTTCTTGTCATTTTTCATAATAACTGAATGAATATGTATAATCTGAATAATGTTGACATGCTTCCCATAATTTAGAAGTTTTGATAGCAGCCCACATATTCAATGGAAATGTTAATAGCTATATCAAGAAATCAGCAGAGGAATAAAATCCCCTTCTTCTTCAAGTAGCTGATAGAAGTTGAGATAATCAGACATTTTGAAGTCCAGGAATTAAATATGGGGGCAGAATATATTGGATGTCTGATGTTTTGGCAGCCAAATGAAAATCAGGCATAATTAGATGGATTATCAAAGCAAGAAATAGACAGGAGATTGCAATCATCATGAGAGGTGCAATCAGTGTTATAAGAGATCAGAGGACAGTGAAAAGGTCCACTTTGTTATGTGAAGACATTGACCTGAGTAAGCTGAAGTGGAACCTCCAAAAATATTATTGATTCCAAAACCTATCAAAGTCAAATAGCACTGCAATTCCATATTCTCTTCATGCAAATGTCATTACCAAAATATGGCCTTTTTTCCATATATGATTTGAAAATGAAAAATAATAAAATAGACAGAAGGATTTATACATTTTTCTTAACCTAGTATAAAATACTGTACTCAAACTTTAAAATTTTTAAGAATGTTTCCATAAAAAAGAAAGTAAAAAGAGAGAGAGGCTTGCCTTGTTCTGTTTCCTTTTGGCTAGTTTCTTTGAGGATAAGAGCAATGTTTCTCCTTTCTGCTATCATGCTTCTGTAGCTGATATTCAGAAGCAACATACAGAGGTCACAATGCAGTAAATTATTTATATAACACTTTCTTCACAAATAAATTGTGTTTGAAGCAATTGATAGACTTGATCAGCAATCATATTATGACATCCTGAGATTTTAACTACTATAATTCATCTAAAACATGAGTAGATGTAGATAAGCATGAAACCAATCAATAAAATATATCCAACAATATCAACAATTTAATTTTTTGAAGCAATTCATTCAGCAGCCCACATTGCAATATGAACCAGCTCACATATATCAAAATATAGCAAAGGTAAAAGTAGTAAACTTTAATTAAGTTTTTAGGCCTTTTATTTGTTTGTTTGTATGTTTAAAACCTATTTATGTAATTTAAGGCTGCCCAATGGTTTTCAGGGTATAGGTGAAGCCAACTTTTTTTTTCTGTATGTATTTTTACACTTTATTGAATCATTTTTGTTTTATTGTTATTCCATGCTTACTTCTAGGAGAACCCACAAGAACAATAAAACTTGTTATTATGGTTGGTCACACAGCCAGCCAAATGCTTAGACTAGATTTGGCATTTTTATCCACCTATCAAGTCTTTCCCAGGCTCTCAAGTAGGCAGATTTTGTTGTTTGATGGTGTTAAAGGTATTGTTGTAGGATGTAAACTGTTCTAAACAAACTTGCCTTTTGCAATTGGCTGATGGTGATTTTGTAATTATATACGCAACAATCTGAAATCATAGCTGCCAATTCTTTAGCTGGCGTTGGTCTTCATACTTACTGAGTTCGTCCCAAGTACCTAAGATGTCAGAATGTATTGGCGTAGTACAGTGGTGGGATTTAAATGTTTTTACTACCGGTTCTGTGGGCATGGCTTGGTGGGCATGGCAGGGGAAGGATACTGTAAAATCTCCATTCCCTCCCCACTCTAGAGGAAGGTTACTGGAAAATACCCATTTCCTCCCAATCAACTGGGACTTGGGAGGCAGAGAATAGATGGGGGCAAGGCCAGTCAGAGGTGGTATTTATTACCAGTTCTCCGAACAACTCAAAATTTCTGCTACCGGTTCTCCAGAATTGGTCAGAACCTGCTGAATACCACCTCTGCAGTAGACACATTTTTTTAGCCAGTCTTTTAATTGTTAAATGAAGTTAATGCCAGAGTCATTGTTAATTAAATCTGTATTTTTATATTTTTATATGGCTTTGATTTTTTAAAAAATGCTAGACCATTGTGTATTCACTAAAACAGATAACTGAGACATAATAACTAACTAAATAATCTTATTGTCTGATAATTGTGAATATATACTGTTGCATCCAATTACAAAAAACACAATTTGTCTTTGAAAGAAACACTAGTAGAGATTTACAGGCGAAAGGGATATATAAATATAATTTTTTGCACGTAAACAAATCTCAATACATATTGCAATATTGGACCTTGTGTCTCAATTTGTTCTATTTTAGTATTTTGACCAATATTATATAAAGCTGGGTGTGGTTCACTGTAAAGTTAAAAATAAATTTGTTACTAAAAATACTTTCAGGGCAAGTAATATTAGATCTCATTAGAAATAGGACAGCTAATAAAAAATGGCTGCATTATAACATTAAGTAAAATGCATTCAGTTAAGTTACATTAAACATGTTGTCTAGATCAGGTTAGCCCAAAATTTAAACCTAAGAAATACTGTTTTCCACTTAGAAAACAAACTATAATGAAATATGGAAAAATATTTCATTTAGGTGATCAGAATATAAATAAGCAGGAAAACAATAACAGTAGTGTGATGTTTTAAAATATGAATATAGTCAATTCAGCATTTTTTAAAAAACTAAAAACCTATAATTTATGTACCTCGTTCCCAAAAAATATATTGAATTATATATAATTGCTAGGGGAAAAGATAGGAAATAGGAAAAGTTTAGTAATAGCACATTGTTCATATACATATAAAAACAAGTTACTGTTCACCAATAATTACATTACTTTAAATACTTGTCTGTAAATACACTAAATTCACTACGTGAAGTGCAGGTGCAGATAGCTTCCAGAAATGCAAAGAATTTAACATCTTTCATGTGTTAATAATGATTGCAAACATCCACAGTTTGGACTGAAATTATTTTAAGAATAGAACTTTCAAGTCCAAAAATGCCAGGGAATTTTTAGAAGCCTGGCACTCTTGACAAATCAGCCATCAACAGACACGCCAGACATTAACAATATTTATATTACCCAACCCAAAAAGGAACAAAAATACCCAAGTACCCTGTTTCCCCAAAAATAAGACATCCTTATTGCAAGGCAATAAGGCCAAGCACTTATTTCAGGATTCAAAAAAATATAAGTCAGGGTCTTATTTTCGGAAAACACGGTGCCTCTCCACCAGCTACCAGCACCCAGTTCTGCATAGATTAACTCCAAAATTAACATCAGACCAACAATCAAGTAAACAATACCACAATCAAGAAACTCAAAG
>JANHFK010007543.1:294468-308408 GCA_036250565.1 Sibynophis collaris | reverse complement strand
CCCGCTTGCATTTAACAACCGGGGCAGCTCATTCCGGTAACATTCTCTTTCCTTGCAGTGGCTCGAAAAGAGAATGCGACTTCAGTCTCTTTGCAGAGAATGTTATTGGAATGAGCCACCCTGCTTGTTAAACGCACGCGGGGCGGCTCATTCTGGTAACATTCTCTCTTGCAGCGGCTCGAAAAGAGAATGCGGCTTCAGTCTCTTTTCAGAGAATGTTATTGAAGAATTTTTCCTACCGGGTTCTGTGGGTGTGGCTCATGTGACTAAGTGGCTGTGGCTATGAGTGACATCCAGTTGGCCACGCCCCTCACAGGACACGCCCCCAGCAAGCCATGCCCACAGAACCGGTAGGGGAAAAATTTAGATTTCACCCCTGCTGTAAAGCACTGTGAAGTGGTATATAAGTCTAAGTGCTATTGCTGTTGCTAAATGATAAAGAAACTTCCATGAATGTTCATAAGGTTTCTTTTGAGATAGCTAATATAGTAGGACTGCCTCATGGGATGCTGTCCTGTGAAATATACCTCATGTGATTGAGAAGATAAATACTCTTGTATCAGCTTTTGTCACATAAAAATTAGTGTGGAACAAGGTCTAAGATGGAAAGGTCAACAAGATGTTTAAAGCAGGGGTTCCCAACCCCTGGTCCGTGGACAGCACTAGTCTGCATGCCAGCAACCAGGCTGCGCAAACAAGCAAAGCCCCTGCCACACGATGCAGGCACATATGAAACCATGCCCCTTCTGGGCCACGGAAAAACCTCTCCCCACAGAACTGGTCCCTGGTGCCCAAAAGATTGGAGGCCATTGGCTTAAAGACTATCAATGAAAATGCTCTTATTTACATATTTGAGAGAAGATACTTCAATAACTGCCTCCATTTAGTAAATGCGCTTTATAAAGTATAGAAAATATTTTATCCACTTCGTAATTTCTCTTCTAAACTCAAACATATCAAGGTGAATATCCATAATGAATGAATAAGCTCCATGGAGATAACAACCAAGATTTTTTTCTTTAAGTAATATTTTATCAACAAAAACATTAAACTCAATCTAACTTGATAAATGAGCAAATGCAAAAAATTAAAAATCCAAACAGCATACAAATTCCCTCTATTTCTTTTTTAAACACTTAACAAAACTAAAGCTTAAAAAGGATAAAGATTTTTCCTTCATTCCAGATTATTTATACAGTTATCATAATTAGAACATGGACTTGTTGCAGTAAGTAATCTGTCGTGTACCCAGTGATTTTTTTTTCTCATTTCCAAGGCATCAGAAACATATTTCTAGGTCCCTTATTGGCAATAATTGCAATTTTCTTTTACAAATCTACCTGTGCATGATAATGTCTCAACAGCCATATTAAAAAGTTCTTTTGGGACAATCTAGTAGATGACCAATTAAACAGAAAAGGGGCAATCCCATACTAATCCTCTAAATGTTGGGACACTTTCTACAGCAGTTTTTAGGAAAGCAAAAAAGAAGAGAAAGAAGCTGTACACAAACTGGATTTAGTTCAAACTACGTCAGTTCCCTTTAAAGAGCTGGGTTTTAACCAAACTTTAAAAGAAATCTAGAAGTCTAATAACACTGCCCAATTGGTCAATCACTTTCTAAAGGGCAGCTCTAACAAATTCTGGAATATTAACAACAAACCCTGACAAGATACAGTGAGTAATGTCTAACTTGAAATTGTGTGATCTAAATTTTCAAAAATTTCATATGTACAGAAGGCCAATTGTCCAGACAATCCAAAACCTCTAGAGTACTAGTTGTTTTGGCTTTCCCCATTTATCTACATTCCAACATTTATTGTCTTTAAAAATGCTGCAGTTATAATTATGACTATAACTATACTCTTTGTAAACATCAAAACAGTAGCCCATTTTCATTTGCTAGAAAGCTTCCTGAAATAAAGGGTGTGTAAAAAATAATTTCTTTCAAACACAAATGTTTGCAAAAACCCTGTTTGCGCACAAAAACCAACTGAATGGTTTCACCCATTTGGAAGTGGTTTGAGAGAGACGTTTGACACTTGAAATTGTTTGAAAGTTTTGTGCACTCCTAATTTGAAACATGGCTATTTAAAAATTAATGTAACATTTGACAGTGATAATAATATAATTGCAAATGTTCTATTTCTCAATATTTTGCTACCGTACATAACTTCTAAAGTGCATAACCAAATCTGTTTATTCAAAGATACAGTCCTTCATGCTGCTTTCAATTCTAGCCTGGAAGAGTTTCCACAGCATATTTTGAGGCATGATAGGAAGTTACAATTACCAAAGGAGCCAAAAGTGTGGCAGAAAACAAGATTGCAAAATTATGCTCATTTGTTTTGAAGAACCACATACTGCAGTTTGCTTTTGAGGAGACTGGCACAGAATTACAGACTTATGAGATAATATATTTATGTGGGCTTATATTAAAGTCAGTAACCTGTTAGCCAGTTTTAATTTCCCTTTCTTGAAAGTGTTTAACAAAAGCAGATACATGATAACTTTCTTTTCTCTATGTAGGAAGTTTTTGGAAATCCTTTGTCCAAATATTTATAAACCTATTACAAGTTATTCTTGATAAATTACTATCTCTTATTCATTCCATTGCAATGTTAAATAAAAACAATTCTTAAGCATAAGCAGTGCTAGAATGGTATTCAGCAGGTTCTGACCAGTTCTGGAGAACCGGTAGCGGAAATTTTGAGTAGTTGGGAGAACCGGTAAATACCACTCTGACTAGCCCCGCCCCCATCTATTCTCTGCTTCCCAAGTCTCAGCTGATTGGGAGGAAATGGGGATTTTGCAGTAATCTTCCCATGGAGTGGGGTGGGAAGGAGGCTTTTCTACATATTTTCTGAGTTAAATGAGCCGTGGTGGTGCAGTGATTAGAATCCAATATTATAGGCTGACTCTGCCTACTGCCAGTAGTTTAATTCTGATGACTTCCATTCTTCTGAGGTCAATAAAATGAGAACCCAGATCGTTGAGGGCAATATGCTAATTCTTAGAGAAGGCTGTAAAGCACTATGAAGCGATACATAAGTATTGCTTCATTGCTACTGCTATTGCTATTGCTAAATGTGCTAGCCTAAGAAAGAAGCAACAGCAATTGTCCTACCAACTTCAGTATTGGGTTTGCATAGGTAAGGTAGAATGAAAACAAATCATCTAAACCATGCTGCTATGCAGTACTAGAACTATGAAAGTACATCTAGAATTGATCATTAAATAATAATGACTTGACATTTTGCTATAAGCATGTGCTGGGGTCATAATCTGGATATTCTGAAACAAAGATGAGTATAGCCTTCTTGACTTGCATATATTTCATGATTGTGTCCTTTAACCACACCAACATGCATTTTGTCTTGTTCATATCTTTCCCAAAGTGTAATATATCATTTTAATGTACCAGTGTTTAATGTGCCAGTATTTTGTTCTCAATTAAATGTGACAAGAAGTCAGAATAGTTTGAAGGCTTTCAGTTAGAATTAAATTTATTAGTTGAAGAGTATTGGCCATTAGAGGAATGCCCTTGATGAAAACATCTTAGAATATAAAGGACTTAATCTGTCATTCCCAGTTTATTCAGATAATAATTCTTTCCTAGTGAACACAACTACTATAATTCAACAATACTTGGAAATCTAAAATTGGGAAATGCTGAACCAGGGTTATCATTCTATTTCCTCACAAGGAAGATGGAGTTTTCTCCAATTTTGTAAATTGGGAGAAGGGCTATTTTCCTACTTCTGCTGGAAAATACTGTTGAAAGCCAGAGCATGGGGTGAGAGATGCAAATAAACAGCTGAAATCAAGGTAGAAGAAGGGAGAAAAGCCACTGTGGTTCTTTCTATCAAAAGGAAAAGGAGAAGAAAATTAGCTTAGCACATTGTCTGAACTGAATTAGAAGTGTTGAACATATTTACCTCAGAGTAAGATTCCCTAAAATTAGAGTAAGACTTACTAAATAAGACTTACTACAGGTTACACATACAAAAGTTTCTTGTGTTGCAGTCTAACTTAATTTTAATTTAATTTAATTTTATTGAATTTCTATACCGCCCCTTTCCTGGAAAGGACTTGGGGCGGTTCACAGTCAGATTAAAAAACATGCAAATACAAAAGTTAAGATACAGATTAAAATACGATTAAATTAGACTGTTACCCCAAATAAAATCTATCTAAAACCCTTACAAAATAGCTGTGAAAAACGGTCATAAATCACTTTTTTCAAAAGTTGTAACTTTGAACGGTCACTAAATGAACTGTTGTAACTGTATAACCCAAGAATAGCCTCGCGGATCTTAGAAACCTGCAAAAGTTGCCACCAATTTGTGATTTTAACGAGATAGGAATAAAAATTGATAAAGCTTTGTCAGAAGAAAGCAATCATATTCACTATAGAGGTAGTCCTTGATGCACAACCACAACCTGGACCAGTTTCTGTTGCTAAGCAAGGTGGTTTTTAAATGAGTCATGTCTGGTCATTTACACTTTTTTTTTTTTTTGCTATGGTTATTAAGCGAATCACTTTGTTAAGCAAATCAGGTGGGTTAAGAAAATCCAGCTTCCCTCACTGAGTTTGCTTGTCCGAAGCCAGCCGGGAAGGTCGCAAAGGGCAGTCACGGGATTCCAGGACACTGCAAGCGTTATAAATACACGCCAGTTGCCAAGTGTCCAAATTTTGATCACATGACTCTGGAGACGCTGTAGCAGAATGACAGAGTTGGAAGAGACCTTGGAGGTCTTCTAGTCCAATCACCAGCTTAGACAGGAAACACAATACCATTTCAGACGAATGGTTGCCCAGTCTCTTCTTAAAGACTTCCAGGGTTAGAGCATTCATGAGCAGTGGCTGAGCAGTGGTTAGAATGCAGTACTGCAGACTACTTCTGCTGACTGGCGGCTGCCAGCAGTTCAGCAGTTTGATTCTCACCAGCTCAAAGTTGACCCAGCCTTCCATCCTTCCGAGGTGGGTAAAATGAGGACCAAGTTTGTTAGGGGCAATATACTGACTCTGTAAACCGCTTAGAGAGGGCTGTAAAGCACTGTGAAGCCGTATATAAGTCTAAGTGCTATTGCTATTCAAAATTTCTGGAGGCAAGTTGTTCCACTGATTGTCAGGAAATTCCTCGTTAAATCTACTGGTACGTTGCTTCTCTCCTTGATTTGTTTCCATCCGTTGCTTCTTGCCTATCTTCAGGTGCTTTAGACTGACCCCCTCTTCTTTGTGGCAGCCCCTCAAATACTGGAACACTGCTATCATGTCATTCCTTGTCCTTCTTTTCATTAAACTAGACATATGCTGTGATGATTGTAAGTGGAAGGGCTGGTTGTAAATCACTTCAAGCGGTCACTAAATGAATGTAAGTCAAAGGCTACCTGCACTTAATTTTAATTAAATATAAATCAATGAAATCTTACTTTTACTTTTGGAATATGCCTTCCTTCCATCCTGTCTCTCAAACACAGTGTGGTGCCTCCAGCTGGGGAAGAATTCTACATATCCATCCAAATAGGATCTAATTCATCTCCATCGTATTTATTTGGACAGCCTGAATCTTGTAATTCAGGCGTGTCCAACACGTGGCCTGCACGCAGCTCTGGACTGCTAATAACGCAGTCCCACAAGATTGTAAACTTTTAACATTATTATGTAATTTTTAGCAATATTTATATACATTAACTCTATTATATACTTTATATGAGGCCCAAAGACAATTCCCCTTCACATAATGCAGCCCGGGCAAGCCAAAAACCTGGACACCCATGTTGTAATTCATATTATAATACCATCAATTATTCCTTTTGTTAGTGTTTGAGCCAATAATGACATTGCTGGTGCTGCTAATTGCCTTCGTGTATTTTTCCTGCTCAAGGGATTGAGGAAAATTGAGGAAAAGCAGCCCAGATACTTTGAAACAGGCAGCGTTCCCCAGCTCGGTATGTTCCAGGCACATGAGCAACTCCCAAAAGGCACAATTCCTGGCCCTGCTGACTCGGAATTCTGGGAATTGTACTCCTTAAAAGACATCTGGCCGGGCATGAGGTTGAAGAAGGCGGAGCGACAGTATTTCCCATGTTTCTCATAATAAAATGTGTATCCAAAAAGAAAATTATCTCATTTCCAAAATATAATTAAAAAGCCAGCCTGCCCTTCAAGTAATTATTTTCTGCCTTGTTACTCTTCTTCAGTTTCCAAAGAAGAGTCATTTATTTGAATTTTTTCATAGCTTGATAATCAATTCCATATTTTCAGCTTTCAACTTTTCCCTTTGAGGACCTTACCAGAATAAACAGCAGATAGATCTCAACCAGAGATTTGTGTTTCATATCAGGTTAGTGCCTTTTAATCCAAAAATATTATTCTTTCGAGGAACAATAAACAGGCATAACATTTTTTTATCACATATGTAATAGCAGAAAAAGAAGGCACTTTTAAAAATATTTTCTATTAAATTATCTGGCCTGGATGGCAAAAGTGAGGAAAACGCGTATTTTAAAACATTTTAAATTTTGTCATATCAGGTTTTTATTTTATTTTTTTCAATACCTTAAGAACAGTAATGTAGCACAAATTTGCAGGTCTAATGTGTTAGATTTATGCATGCATTGAAATTTGAAATTAATTTCTTACAGAATGACGTTTTTGTTAGCTTATTTTGCTATATTTTTAAATGTATAACACTTGAAAATCCTAGACATAGAAAAATAAAAAATCAGTGCAATTATTCCTTTGATTTATACTCCATCTTTTTGGCAAGAGCTCAAGGCTGCTTACACTGGGACTGCCTTGCAATATACCCTAATAGCAGCCATCCTTGGAGAATCATTGGATTGACAGAGAATGGTAGCAATAAAAGAGAATATTTGTAGCTCAGGGTTGAGCTATGGAGTTTTTGGTGCTCTCTGAGCTTGGTTATTTTCTTGCTAGCATTGATGATATTATCTGGTTGTTAATGAAATCTCTGCAAGAAAACAGGGAGCGCCAATGACAAAGAACGACTGCCACAACCCAAACCAACGGGGTTCCATGGCTAAGGATGGGCGTAACCTGGATCTCCTTGGTGCTGATCCCAACTATTAAACACACTGGCTGCCTTTTTCATTTTCCACTAAGATTTAGGAATCCAGAAATTCAAGGTTCAAATTCCCAGCTTCAAAGAGCTCCTATTCCTCAGACTAGGCTACAAACGAGATTACAATTATAGATACTGTAAAACTAAAATAAAGATATCTGTGTATACACCACCATATCTAACAGCAAGGGATTATGTGAGTTATAACTCAAAACATCTGGAAGGCACCAAGTTGACTGGCCTGAACTCATTATTTTCCTGCATCCAATTCTCTCCCCATGAATTAGCTTCTTTCTTCTTTTCTCCTTTCTCCTTCCTTCTCCCCTTTCCTTCTAGTACTACTGCTGTTTTTCTATGACGTGGAGAGTTCTAATGAATCTGTCGACTATGATTATCCTGCTTCCATTTTGCTGATTTGTGGTGTTTAGAAAACTCTTCTAACTCTCAGCCTTTTCAATATACTTCAAGAGGGTCATTCCATGTCAAGTGGTCTGGGGCTCCCAGGACGACTATCACGGATTTTGATGAAATTTGGTGTGAATGTGCACACCCGTCCTCAATGAACATTGGTAAAGTGTTATGTTTGCCGATGCAATACTTGTGGAGTTATAGTCATTTGTGTGATCCCATGCCACAACCTTCGACAGTATGACTCTGAGAGTTCAGCAACTTTGAGACATAATATCTCCGGCAATATTTTGTTGTGAGAAACAAAACTTGGCCATCTTGTACAACTTGTTGTGCTCTATTAAACAAAATAATAAAAACATACTCAAGAGTGATCTCCATCTGGATAATTTGGAGCAAAGTTGGCCAAAAATGACTGCGGTGCGAAAAAAGAGTAAAGTTTGGCTTTTTATATCTCTGGAAGGAAAGGTATGAGAAATGTGAAACTTTGTGCATAATAATTTAGCGGGCTGAAAATACCCTATTTTGGGCATTTTTACAAAAAATGTCACCTCTACCCTCAATTTGTGAACTATTGGAAAGCAGTAGGAGAATGAAATTTTATATTTGGAAACCTTGTATTGCTAAGTTATTACACACAAAGTTTCACATTTCTTACAATGTTCATTGGGGACATGTGTGCATATTCACACCAAATTTCATCAAAATCCATGATGGTTGACCTGGGCATTTTCCTGAAATCAGACCACTTGATATGGAATGTCAAGAAACTTCTTTTCTTCAGCAAAGGTAGCATTAGAATTCAATGGGGAAAATAGCAGCACCTTAAAATAAGAATTATATTTGTTTTCCTTATCCATCTTATTATTTCATCTTCTTTCCTCTTTATCCAATAGACACCTTGGTTGTTTCACAAATCTTAAAACAGGTAAGATGTTCAAAGTGCTTACAAACATATTCACCTACTGATGAACTGAAAGTCCAAATAGCTGAGCAACAGTGCCTAAGTAAAAAGGGAGAAATTTAAAATAATGGCTTTGAATAATTGTTTAGAAAACAAATTGGCATTTCCTATAGAGTTATTTATATAATATTTGTCTGCGGTCATACAACCAGATTATGATGGATAATTTATATGATTGTTAAAAGGCAATTGAAATGTAAAATCAGATAGTATTAAACTCTAATAAAACAAAATGCAGAATAGCCTGGAATTACAAATGCAGATTAATTGTGGTCTTTCCCCTCCTCGCAATATCTGGCATCAAAATGCCCCTGCTCAAATAAACTGGGTCTCACCTCCTACAGGGGATGGATCAAAGCAAGAGATGCAGCAAGAGAATTGTTCCATTCCTTCTCCTACCCCAAGAGAGGCAAGAAGCAAAGTTCTTTTTGCACTGTTATCAAATCCAGTATCAACACCCAGTTCTTCAGCTCCATCCGAGCTATAAGAGCTGAGTTGGTGCATCATTGCAGGCTACTTCAGCTGACTGCTAGCTGCAGTTCAGAAGTTCAAATCTTACTGGCTCAAGGTTGACTCATCCTTCCATCCTTCCAAGGTTGGTAAAATGAGGACCCAGATTGTTGGGGGCAATAGGATGACTCTGTAAACCGCTTAGAGAGGGCTGCAAAGCACTGTGAAGCAGTATATAAGTCTAAGTGCTATTGCTATTGCTATCCACTGAATAGCACTGGACATAAATATGGATAAGTAAAAATAAGACTACCTTGAAAAACTAAAAATCCAACATTCCTTAATGACTCTTGGTGTGTATTACGTAAGCCTTCATTTTATATAAGTGGAAAGACTATAAGCTAAACCTAGAATGTGTCTGGCAACAAGCTGGTGGAAAGAGTTATCGGACCTCTAAGCCACAGTCTAAAAATGTACTGGAGAACTGGATATATTTTCCACTTTTATTATTCTAACAATGCTTTTAACCAACAAGGAGGATAGTGAAGACAAGGCATTTTAACTCAATCACATTAGTGGGTCTTTAATAGCTGGTGTATTCTATGTGTAATCATTGCTTCTATTGATCTATTCCTTCTGGATAACATTGGTCAAGTTCTCATGTATCCTATTAAAAGCATAAATGCTAGGAAAAGAATACTTTTTTTCCTGTAGCTAAAAGAATGGATTTTTTCATTTTGTGTTTGTAGAAGCAAAGAATGAGCATTTTAAGACTCCCCTCAAAACTGCAGCTTTTTTTGCAGACTACAAAGTAAATATCATAAGGCTGAAGGGAGTGACACCAGTGAAATCCTGCTGGTTCTGTCTGGCTCACGCGTGCCGGTAGCAGTGGCAGCGGCACGTGGTTCGGCAAACCGGTAGTGGCGGCACCATGAGGCTCCGCCCACCTGCCCAGCGATCATTACTTCCCAGTTTTTAACCCGCACACTTCTGAACCGGTAGGAAAGGTAAGTAGATTTCACCCCTGAGTGACACTTACTCTTGGGAACCATTACAGTGAGATAGACTGTCAACAAAAGATCCCAGAGCCCTTATAGGCCCCACATTTCTCCCCACCCCCTTATCTCAGATTATTGTTCGCATGACGTAAAAGCGAAGAATAGGCACTACATAGTAATAAGATCTATAGTGAATCTAACACCAAAATGAAATCCAGTTAGACAGCTTGATGTCTCCAGAGAATGTGCTCTCCAATCAATACCTAATCAGTTCTTGCTTCCCCTATCTGCAAGGAAGATGGAATTTCAGTAATAAGAATCCCAAACTTCAAAGGTATAGAGTACAGTACCCCGAGGAATAAGATCAGAATTAAGATGGGAGCGCATTCTGATGACATTGTACAGCCTTTAAACTGTGGTGCTGGAGAAAAAGCTGAGAATACCCTAGCCCACAAAAAGGAACAGATCATTCAATATTAGATTAAGTCAGATTAGACAACTCCCTAGCAACACTAATGATGGAGCTATGCTATTTTGAGCGTATAATACAAAGGTCACTGGAGAAGATGCTAATGTTTTGGAAAACCGAAGCAATCCACAGGGAAGCCAAGAAAAGACAAGAGCGTTAGATACTATCTCTGATGATACAAGCTCACAAAAACTCAAAAGAGAAGTTAACATCAGATAATCTTAGAAAAATAATGGCCACCAAATCATAACGTGTATCCAATAACAGCCGTATGAGAGTCAGGTACAAGTAACCAGGAATAGAAGTTGAACTCAAAGCACTAAAAGTTTATTGCATATTATTTATACACAAAGGGTGTGGTGGCCTAGCAATTTGAACCCTGGGCTTGTGGACCGGAAGGTTGGCAGTTTGAGACCCAAGTACCATCAGATGAAAAATGCCATAGGACACAGCAGATACCAGGTCATGTTTGCACTGTGGGTAGGTACAAGTGAGGAAATAGATTCCTAAACTCCTTCTTCCTCACAGAATGCAATTTCCTTCAGTTAGGGCAGGGAGTGATGTTCAACCATGGATGAATCATTTGGACTGAATAAGGACTGAATAAAACTTTTGAAAAAAGAAAATCCAATGAGTTCAAGGTGACTGCAGACATTTTCAGAAACTTCAAATTCATTTCACATACTGTATCTGAAATTCACATACCGTTCATCAGGAGATGAAATTTAGCATAAGCATTTTACAAGCAATGAGATGACCTACCGCTAAGTCCTTTCCTTTCCGGAAGCATTCTTCTTTCTGCCCAGGAAGAGGTGGCCAGTAAATCTGTAAAAGAAGACAAACTGGAGTTCAAGTCAATTGAAGAACATGTCTTAGGGACTGGGGAATCTTCTGAGTCAGAAGGATGGTTTCAGTTCAGAAAATCCCAAGTTTCAGGATCTACTTTCTAAGCAATATTTTGGAAACATCAAAAATCTTTGTAAGGTTGGTTCCAGTTACCAGGAATAAAACTCTCCCAGAGATAATATTATCGAACTTACTTATCTCCCCCAACCGAGCCCCACAGATCTTTGTCAGTGTTAAGGCAAGTGACCACAAGCAGCCAAGCAAACAGATGGAGCAGCTCTTTGGATTGAGTGTTCTTGGATTCAACAAAGCACTCTCCACTCTGAACTGACATAGAAAAAATAGTTTCTCTCTGCAGAAAAAGGAGCAAATTAAGCAATAATCATAACTCTAAAATGTATAAACCAAAGAGTGTTTTATTTATGTTATGTAATAAATGCCAAAAGCAGTCGAAAGCACAAGACGACAGTGGACAATTGATAAATGGTTGAACCAAGCAAAAATAAGAACGAAACTCATGAGATGCAACAACACTGAAGGGATGACAGAATTTAAACAAAACAGCAGAAGGGAAGAAAGAATAACTCAGAATAAAGTTAAATACATAATAATCAAGCATTATAAATCATATGTAGTGACTATCAAAAAAAAAAATCTTAGCAAAACAATCTCAAAAAAAAAAAAGAGAAATAAAGAAGAAAATAATCAGCGAAAGGAAAATACAACAACATATATCCACCAGAGAGGAAAATACTCAAGACCTATCATACCAAGATTTCCCACCCCAATTTTCTACTGGACATGGCCCCATCTATCTCATGCCACCAGCTGCAAAATCTTACAGGTAGGTTACAAGCAGCCAAAAAAATCTAGATTCTTTCCAAAAGCATAAAATCCGCTTTTAAAACTCTCTCATGCTTCTATTGTGGGTGGAATATTCAAACAAGCATGTTTCTCCTGAAGGTTTTTTGTTTTTTTTTAAATTGGCAGATTGACTATCCATCATCTACCATGCTTCCTGCCTCCCGGTTCACATTTCACACTCACTCAACCAGCAGTAACAGATTTCTGAAAGTGGTTGTGATTTGCAATTGGTGCAGTCAAAACAAAGGAAAGCAAGTTGGCTTTCCATGCACCTAGTGGATTTGCCTTGCCTTTGCGCTGCAGACTTGCACTGGCTTCTCTTCAGTAGCTTGTTGAACTCATTGGGGATGTGCTAGGGTTGGTGAAAGGAATTGCTGGGGAATATTAATTTGGGCTTGGAAGCTTTAGTAAAGACTCCTAACACCTGTGTGTGTGTGTGTGAGAGAGAGAGAGAGAGAGAGAGAGAGAGGGAGAGAGAGAGAGAGCAGGACAGCACAGTTCAATGTTAAAAATAGAACTAAATTTTATTATGCTGCTTGGAATTAATCTATTCATCTATCTACTCTGAGAAAATGAACTTAAGAGGTATCTCAATATTTCAAATATAAAGGAGTCTCTGGGATTGTTTTATCTGAAACAAAAACATAGTAATTATGTTATTGAGCTGTAGTTTCATGACACAAGAGAGAATTAAGATAAAATCTTAAATAAGAGACTTCTGATTAACCCTAACCTGACCTCACAATTTGGCACTTTTATTCCTATTTGTTTATGCAAGCCAAGACCTGATTTATAAAGTTTGTTTTACTGGCGGATGAGCTGGCAGAGAATTGTAGAGAAACATTCATTTTTAAAAAGAAGTGTAGAGGAGTAATGTTGACTTTTAATTTCTCTTTTGTGTGGTCTCACACCCTCAGGAACTTAGGTATGCATAAATGACAAATTGCTATTTCTAAAAACCTTAACAGTTTACAACTGGCTAAGATTTCATCCAAATGCAGCGGTGCTCAAAATCTTCCTTTCAAAATGGCCATAAGAAGCCAAGCTATATAATTAAGGAGAATAAATTTGCTCTTGTCCCATATAATATATCATATGAGTTTGTCTCAATGTCTTTTATTAATAAAATACGAACAGGGATGGACTCCTGTAGGTCAGTAGGGTAAGCAATACAAAAGCCTGAAGGCTATCTGAAATGAAAACCACAATTTTGGCTTTCAGCTACCGTACTTTAAAACCAAAGTACCCAAAAATGAAGCAATCAACATTAATGAATAATAGTGTATGATTCCATTTAAGGCAACCAAGTAAATATCAAGTAATGACAACTAATGCAACATTTGAACAGAATAAACCAAGATGCCTGATAAGATCATGATGGAATTGATCTAAAGGGAAAAATTTTTCAACAAATAACTCTATAAAGCCAGTTCAGAAGTACCCCTGATCTTATTGGTGATCCTTCCTGCTTCCAAACCTAAGTTGTTTTAGATGTCCCTTTCTTTACATATAAAAACTGAAGAGAAGACAAACACATCCCTGGCTGGGGGCCATTTAGCAGAAAGTCAAAATAGTATCTGCAACTATAGGTTACGAGTCTTTATTCCCTATATGCTGGATTGCCACTTTTTTCAAAGCTGTTTATTTATTTATTATTTATTTGTTTCGATTTGTATACCGCCCTTCTCCCTTCCGGGACTTAGGGTGGTGAACAGACATAATTAAAAACATTACAAATAATATAAAACAATAGATACAAAATTTAAAATTAAATTAAACGATGTGTGGTCTGTTCTAAAAACAGGATTATAAATTTTTTAATTCTAATTTATTTAAAACCCTTACAGACC
>JANHFK010007543.1:278959-294368 GCA_036250565.1 Sibynophis collaris | reverse complement strand
AACCCTTTAAAATCTAATTTCTAATCAGAACTATCCCAGGCCGGCCAAACGAAACAGGTGGGTCTTCAATGCCCGGCGGAAGAGGCGCAGGTCGGTCATTTTTCGCAGGTCGGGGGGTAGGTCATTCCAGAGAGTGGGTGCCACCACAGAGAAGGCTCTCCCCCTGGGGGTCGTCAGTCGGCATTGCCTGGCTAATTAATAATGCCTGTTAATGAAGACTTCCTCTATACAGTAGACAAGGGCTGTCAAACTCCCGGCCTGAGGGCCGAATGTGTCACACACTGACCACGCCCGTGCCTGATTTAGAGAAAGGGGGGAAAGTTCCAGTATGTTACATGACACCACCAAAATGACGTGAGTTTGACACCATTGCAGTAGACCAACCTCTATAACCTTCCATCTAACATGGCTAATGATGATACTAGCTAGTGATTATGAGAATTAAAACCAAAAACATCTAGATGGAACCAGATTACAGAAAGCAGAACTAATTATAAGACATATATAGCTGCACATTCAGAGGTTATCTGTTGCATTCCCTCTTCCCCCAAACATCCATACCCATACATCTCTTCAGTCTAGGTTCAATACACATAGATATAACTAGGTTTCTTCTATTGTCACTGCATCTATTATATTCTTCAGATTAATGAAATCATTTTTCTTTTATTGACTGATTCAGTAAGACCAGATTTAGGCAGAGTAACTTGATATTACATTTTTATATGGACTGGAGGAAAAGTTTGTTATGACTCATGTGGGCCAGGCAGAGGCCAATGATACAAAGAAGACAAGTTTCAATGGGAAATCCTATCTTGATTAAACCCGTTACATTAGTCTTAGAATATATTTAAACATATGTTCCAGCCATATTAGTTCTTTGCAATTGCAGTGATCCCACAAAGAACAAATGGCACACAGTCCATAATTTACCTTGAAGTTGCAGCCTTATACATTTGCAAATAGCTTCCACTGAATATACATCCTAGCACAAATGGGATCAAGCATTCTCTTCAACATGCATGATTTAGAGAAAACAATGTTGGCCAGACCAAAAGTGGAAAAAATTCTGGATTTAATTTCTCATTGGCCAGATTCCCTCTAGATAGTCTTGATTTTTTTCTTTATAGGTTTATGAAAGTGTTAATGGCCTAGTTCAGAAAATTAATGAACAAAGAAACAGAACAATTACCATTAAGAAGTTTGTATAGTACTTGTACTAAAAACTCCTAACCCGTCAGATCTCATTTCCTATCTCAATTTATACTAAGGTTGACCTAACAGTTGATTTACTCATTTAACATGTATAGCAGAAATCCTTTTGTAAACTTCTATAAATTACTCAAAACCTGATTGTGTTTCGGCTTCCCATGCTTTCAATTATTTTAATTGCAATATAATCTCTTTAGGGCTGTATGTTTTTGCAAAACCCTCATCCATCTATCCAATCTGGTGTCACATTCCTGGCTTCTATTTAATAAAGTTCGCTCTGCTCTTAACTCTACCAGAACTTAGGTCTGACTTTGCAGAGCTCCTTCTGTCCATCTCAAGTTTCGACTTCTATGGAAGAAAATCTCCTCTAGGGATGATTTAATATCCTGATCTAAAACTACTGAAAAGTGCTTGGTCATGCTAGAGCAACACTCAATGAGCACGTTTAAAACCACACACAGAGACAAATAAAAGTCAATATGCAAGACTCTGAAATATCCACAATGGAGGAATGGTTGCTAAAAATAACAGAATTAAAACGGAAGACAAATTGACCTGCTTGATTGGGGAAAGACAAATAATCATATTGAGTGAGTGGAAACCCCTTATGGACTTTTTGCAAAAATTAACTTTTGATTAGAAAGGGTAGATTTTGTTAAGCAGGAAATTATGATGTAAATTTAGAGAGAGGACAAAATATAAAAGCATCTATAATAACTGGTAAGAAGACTGGGAGCCATTTTTTGCAATCTTTTCATTTTCATTCTTTTCTGTATTCTTTTTCCTATTTTCTTTCTTATCTATTCAATATTTCTTTTCTAAAATTTATATTGCTTTTATCTTGTTAAACATTTCTTTAATAAAAATATAAAAACAAACACAAATCAATGTGTTTGTAGAGGCACTTGACTATTATCATATGGAAGACTAATGTTAAGTATACATTTTATGGCAAGTTTCCCCAATATTTAAACTGGCCAGCAAGAGGGAAATACATAACTAAGATTAATAAACACAAGTATAAAAGCAAACTCTTAATATCTCAACAATTTGCAAAAAAGTTCCCATAAATGACACAGATGGCTGTTTCCAAATTCACTTCCAATTTTTTACAGAGCAGGGAATCAAATGATTTCTCTCCCCATTTGCTACTGTGATCATGGAGAAGCAGCTGGAATACCCATGGTGATCTGAACTGGTAATCTGCAAGCTGTGGACTGCCACTCTTGCAGGGGAAAAGGGTCCATTCAGTTCTTTTGCTTAAAACCTAGGATTTGAAGCCTTCTTCTCTTCTACCTTACTCCTATTTATCCCCACTGCAAACAGGTCATCTTTTTCTCCAGAGTAGTCAGATTCTTACAAGACTATTCAAACTGAAGTCTCCTTCCACTTTGCTGAGTTTGATCCCTAATGATCTCACAGACATGTCCATGTAGTTTTCTTGGCAACAAAAAGGAAATAACTTGTCATCTTTTGGGACGAGAATGGAGGAGCCTTCCCAGTGTAGGTTTCAGTCCTAGCTTTCCATTCACCAGATACTAAAACTGTGGTGGCGCAGTGGTTAGAATGCAGTACTGCAGGCTACTTCTGCTGACTGCTGGCTGACTGCAGTTTGGCAGTTCGAGTCTCACCGGTTCAACATTGACTCAGCTTTCCATCCTTCTGAGGTCAGTAACATTAAGACCCAGATTGTTGGTGGCAATAGGCTGACTCTGTAAACTGCTTCGAGAGGGCTGTAAAGCACTGTGAAGCAGTATATAAGTCTAAGTACTATTGCTACTACCCAGGCGTGAGCCTGCTTACCTTGGAGTCCAGACAAGGTCAGCTAGATGCTAATCACTAATAAAACAATGTGATAAATACATTCCTAATTACAGCATGAACAGTGAAATTTTAGTTCCAATCTCAGCTAAGTACTGAGGCCATTTGATGGTCATAAATAAGCTATAGTCTCTGGCTTCTCTCATGTTATGTTCTATGAGAATCACTAGATTGCTCTCCTTTCAGAAGCCACCATGAAGAAGGTCCACAGGGAGCAATTTTAATTTTTCCTATGTAAATAATCAGTACTATTACAAATACTTGACTGTAAACAATCCATGTTAAGAGCATTACCTCCTTAACATCCATATTGCTTTGGTCTAGCCGAAGTGAGTAAAGGGTGTCCTTTCCTCCAATGAATAGGCGATCACGGTATTCATCTAGGTACAGGGAGCGAAAGTCTAAACTTCCCCGGTGACCAAGAAACAGGACTGAGCGGTTAGTGGCCAGGAGATCTAAGAGACAGGAATAAAATGACAAAACAAAAAAGTTAGGACAAATAAGTTGAAACAGAAGATGTTCTCTGTACCACATAGCTTTGGGTAAGTCATTGCTTTGCTTGGCACAATTCAACAAAAGGGAGTAGCACCAAATGAGTTATAGCAAGTGCCTGAGAATTTGCTGCAATTAAAGTCTCATTCTTTCCAACATAATTTTCCCATGTGTTTTTGCAAATATATGGGTCAGTTGCTGAATATTTAGATAGACACAAAAAGTTACTCTATAGGATCTTTGGAGGCAACATTTAAACCAATGTTATCTCCCTACCTCTTATCATGGTCAATTGAATCATAGTATAATTACCCCCATTTTCTTTCTTTACATGGCTCAGTGTTTTATATATTAACCATAGAAGAGGATTTGCTGTGAGTTTGCACAACATGGCAAGCAACGTACTGACTAATTAGCAGATCTGCAGATCAGACAAAGGCATAATGTGTTTTGCTTGATTTTGGCTTAGTGTGTTTTGTAAGCCCACCTACTGTAGTTTGTAAACCATAGTTATATCTTGGTGTGCTATATGACTGTAGCCAATTGCAGTTGAATAACAGACTCATAATCAAATCATAAGAACTAGTTTACTGAATTCATACTGAATGCATTCATTTATTCATTCATTTATTAGATTTATATACCGTCTTTTTCCCTTCCAGGAATGCAAAAGGTGATATGAAGATATAACGAAATAACAGAGTGGGAAGGGATCTTGGAAGTCTTCTAGTCCAACCTTCTGCTCAAGCAGGAAACCCTATACCATTTCAGACAAATTGTTGTCCAATCTGTTCATGTTGGAGCATCCATGGCTTCTGGAGGCAAGTCATTCTACTGATTAATTGTTCTAATTGTCAGGAAATTTCTCCTACTTCTAGGTTGGTTCTCACCTTGATTAGTTTCCATCCATTGCTTTTTGTCCTGCCTTCAGGTGCTTTGGTGAATAAATTGCCCCCCTCTTCCTTGTGGCATATCGGTGCCTTGTTTTCCCTAAATGCTTTTACAAAACTCATCTTTTCCATGAAGATTTTGGAAGAAATGCTCCAAAACGTTACTCAACCTAAGGATGTATATCTTTAAATATACATATATTCAGTTTACTCCGGGATCTCTCTACTTTTCTTTGCTTGAAATTGTGGTTGTGGTTTTTTCAGGATGAAAAACTTTAGAACTTTATTAAACTGCAAACTTGTCTGGTTCCCTCTATTTTTGTCTAGTTCAGGGGAATAAGAATCTTTATGGAATCTTCTCAAAATCCCAAAACTCAAAGGTTGTAGAACTACAAAATAGGCAAGGGGGAGAACCACTAAAGGGGAAATTTCCTCTGGATCACAAGGCCAGGAAAGGGGAGGGAGGGGTCTTAGAATGGAGCAATCAGCCACATTCAAAAACTTCTCCCCTCTCTGCTCTCCTCCACAGAACCCTCTGCAAAAAGGGAGCCAAGTGGACCAAGATGGCAGCCATCAAAACCCCGCCCAATGTATATACATCAATCATAAATATGTAGCAAGGAATCAAGTTTCAATCTGCAGTTCTGCCCACTATTTTAGTCCCCTTATTCCCTTTGTAGATAATACCGTAAGAGCAAGGTGGATGGACTCCGTTATAGTGGCAACCTTGAATGCACCATTGGGAGACTTGAAAGAACAAATTAAGGATAGATTCATCATGGGGAAAAATCTATATGTGTAGTTGCGAGCAGTTGAAAATGATTTTATGGCACATAATTAATCGATCAATCTGGCTTGCAGTTGGCTCTGGGTAAGGATGCATTAGGGAATTTTCTTTCTGGATTTTTTTCTCCATAGCCATGTTGCCAGATATGGCTGATTTTTCAAGCTTAGTCTATCTTTTACTGGCTTCTCCAGCTACATCAAATTTAATCCTATTCCGTGTTGTTGTTGTTTAGCATTACCATGTTGACCCACAGATGGGCAGGCAGTCCTGAGCCCTTTTACATAATTTTTTCCAACATTCTTTTGGGTTGGAAAGAATAAAAAGTAGGTGGGAAAAGAACTGGAATAGAGAAGGGCAGGGCTGGAGACTGGAATGCTCAATAGAAACAATCCAAATTATAACCTTTTCTTGTGGTCCTGTCTTGCATAGAAAGATATACACACATGCATACAATTTCCTAGTTTTTTGTGCTATAAAATGAAGCGAGACCATGTTGTTAATTTTCTAGTGTAAGTCAAATTACAAATACATTTCTTATATAAATCAGTGCATGCCAAACAACAGTGATAGATTCAACTAGTATTTCAGAAAATCTGCTAAATCCCATTTTTTTAAAAAATGTATTTAAAAAAAAGCAATATAATCTTGTAATGTGTTATTCTTACTCATTAAACATCTTTCTTAGTTTAAAAAAAGCACACACTTCTGAAACTGAGAACCACAAAATCTGAGAATTTTCATACTTGGCATAAACTCCAAGAACTGTGGAGTCCTTGGTGTTTTCTGAGCTTCGTTGTAAGAGAGCTCCAACTTAGTTGTAACAGAACTCCAAGAATTCTAGTTTCAGGAAGGGTGTAGGGCTTGGAAATGGCGTTCTAACATCATTAGAAAGTACTGCAAGATGACAAATGCCAAAATTAATCTTTTTCAATTTCACAAACTTCACAAGTTTCAAGAACAGAAGGGGGGGAGGGGAGTCAAATTATAAAGGAGGATTTCTCTAAATCAATTACTACAAAAATTCTACTCTTGATATATACTGAATTTGTCAAGAAGCAAATGGCTTCATGTCAGGGAAATTGGATACAGTATAAACAATCTTGGTTCAGATTTCTACTTTGGTTAGGAAGAAGAAGTCCTAGAAAGATAGTATTTGTTACAGCCACCTTGTCTCAGCTGGTAGAAAGGGTGGGGTTTAAAACCTTGAAAATTAACACCTATGCTTAGGAGGGGGCCATCTTTTTTTATTCTCTGACAGCTTCCCAATACATTTTTCTTGGTAGGAAAGCTGTGTCCTCCATCTGAAAGGCTGGAAGGGAGTTGCCATTATCTGGGAGTGAAGACAGAAGGATTCTTTAAGGCTGATAAAAAGGCTAAAGGATGAATGCTCTATAAAGCAGTCAATTGTGTGACAAAGGATAACTCCCTGACAGTTGCAAAATGAGTCTTATCTGTGGCTGCTGAAAGCTGGAGTAGATTTGAGGTCTTGGAACACTGTGGGGAAAAAGTCAGGAAAAGAAATGTGGGGAGAAAGATGAAAGAAGAGCACACAGGGTTTTATAAAAAGAGAAACTAGAAATATTGATTAAAACCCTTTTTACCAATAAAGGAGACTATTTGTAGTTCAGAGTTGAAATGGGTCCTTGGTGCTTTCTGAGTTTTGTTGTTTGCTTGCCAATTTTCATTCTCCAAACTAGACAAAATCATTAGTGCTAGTCTACTAGCACTGATGAAATTGCCTAGTATGAATAATAAAATGTCTGCAACCTAACCACCACGCTCAGAGAACACCAAGGACCCTTCAAAAACCTTTATAAAAAGCTGAAGCCCAGAAGATGCTCTTCAGGTGTGTTCCTCAACCTCATTCCGCAAGGCCCTCATGCTTTGGGGTAATGAGAAGTTTCAATGTGCCTAATGGTCAAAGCAACTGACATGGTGATAAATAAAAAATGCTCATCATGAGATGCAGCCCATTTAGAAACCACCAAGCTGATGAAGCATGTTGTCTGTTGTTCTTCAACGTAGGAGGACATACAATATCTGCAAAAGAATACCATCTGTATTTATTTTTCTTCTCGATACTCTACTCGTTACAGAAAAATATTTGCAGATTGAAATTTATTTGAGCTTTCTCTTGTTAAATATGACTGACCAAGGTCAGGAGGATGTGATATTACAATATATAAACATCACACATATTCCTGAATGTTATTATCATCACTGTGGAATTCACTGCATTAACATTTCCTCTGTTGTAATGCTGAAATACTGTATGATGAAAGTTTTTTTTTTAAAGATGGAAGCAGTCTTTGTGAGAAGAGGCCTCTGTCAAGTCAGATGGTTAGTGTCAATTGCACAACGTAATTGTTCTGTTGTATAGTGATGAGAAAATACAAGCCTGAGGAGGAGAAATCCCCAAAGAAATTGTTTGGCACATGCAGGGATCTCTCTTTTTTTGCCCCTGAAGATGGTGAGCTTGGAGTCAGGTGCTTGTCATGCTGAATAGTTCCCAGCTGTTAACAGGCATGCCAATACAGAAAGCATCCTTAGAGACCAGCATTCCAGTTGGCTTCCTAGGCATTCATCAGCTGTTTCTCTGGCTGGGCTGGGACTATTATATGAAGTATAATTGTGTATTTATAACCCTTACTCCACAGGAGGATAAACCAGACCATATATCTCTGACCTTTTAAATCAGCACTGGCTGTAAGAATGTGACTACGGAATATTTCACAATACCTAACAGGATTGCTCAGGTCTCACTCAGGAATTATTGAAATTCATTGCCAGGCTCTGCCGAATTCTCAGACACAATTTTATTTCATTAATCTGTCCTTGCTAAATTGTGCCTTCCTTGCAATGCCTTTGTTTCAGTAGCTTTCTTTCCCGGGCTCATTTTGCCTCTCTAAATTCAAGAATTCTCAGCAACATCTTCCCCTTTTCCTACAAGTTTTCTGCATAAATCATAGCAGTAAAAGGAGGGAGGGAGTCAAATAGGATGACATGTGGGAGAAGTTGCTGAGCAATTATAAGTTGGAAGGAGATAAACAACCAATCCTGACCTCAGCATGCTCCCCACATACCAGATTCGGCTCTGGCAGACTTCATTTCACCCTCATCCTCTTGGCTCAGCATTTAATCATCTGGTCCACCTTCTTGCTACCCTGAAAAGAAGACTCAATTACTGCAGCCCAGCTTAAATCTTATTCCAGAAGAAGCTTGTTCTAGATCTCTCCAAAGGATGGTAATCTGCAGTCCCAAAGCCTTTGAAGATTACCTCCAAGTTATCCTGCAGTAAGATGGGCAGCCAATAAATTTAATAAATAAAACAATTTTTAAAAATCAATCCAATATTACAATTTGGGAGTGCATGGAGAGGAAACGGGAAAATATAAGTGGATTAAATGACTCAATTTTGAAGTTAAAACATTTGCTGCCCCATTATTGAGAGCTGGACATTTCTGGCTTGCCTTCTTCACCACGACATCATTGTGGTACCATTTTGTATGTTTTATTCTCTTAAAGTACAACGCCAAGATTGCCTTTCTGTCCTACTATATATGACTGACTGACTATGTGCCATGAAGCCAGTGTTAACTTTCGGCAACCACATAGATAGATTTTCTGTATCTATCTACTGCCCTTAGCCTCATTCTTTAGTGCACTCATTGTCACTGTAATCAAATCCATCCATCTTGTGACTAGTTGTCACCTTCTCTTTCCTTCCACTTCTGTCAACATTAGGGACTCTTCTAGGGAGCTAGATCTTTACATAATGTGTCTGAAGCAGGATAATTTAAATTTGGTTGTTTGTGTCTTGAGGGAAAACTCTGGGCTCATTTGCTCAATGATCCATTTGTTTACTTTCTTTTTGGTTGTCCACAGTGTCCTCAAGAGCCTTCTCCAATGTCAAAGTTCAAAAGTGTGAATATTCATCCTGTTCTGCTTCTTCTACTTTTGCTTCCATAAAGTGACACAGGGAAGGCCATGGCTTGCCTTATTCTGATCTTTGTAGCCACATATGATAAATGGTACAAATGATATGATAAAGACATCATATTATTTGGATATCTTTTCCAAGGCCTTCATGGCTGCCTTACTAAATGCTAGTCTGACTGCTACTGTTCAAGAACAGTAAAGTTCTTGATTGATCCTAAAAAGCAAATACTACCCACTACTTTAGCTTCATTGTCAATTCTATGGTTGGTTGTTCTACCTGTTGCCATTAGTGTGGTCTTCTTTATATTCCACCTTAGCCCCATTTTTTTTCACAATGCTCCTTGATTGTCATTACTAGATCATTTGCATTTTCAGTTATCAGATACATAGGAGTTAATGGTGAAATCTCCCATCTCTCACAGGCATTTTTAAAAATTTCTTCTGTTTATGAAGGGCACAATGCAGAGGTGGTATTCAGCAGGTTCTGACCAGTTCTGGAGAACCGGTAGTGGAAATTTTGTGTAGTTCGGAGAACCGGTAAATACCACCTCTGACTGGCCCCGCCACCATCTATTCTCTGTCTCCTGAGTCTCAGCTGATTGGGAGGAAATGGGGATTTTGCAATATCCTTCCCCTGAGTGGGGAGGGAATGGGGATTTTACAGTATCCTTCCCTGCCATGCCCACCAAGCCACGCCCACAGAAGTGGTAGTAAAAAAAAAATGAATCCCACAACTGGCACAATGCTAGGAAGACACAAGGAATATAAAATGCAGAAAAGATCCCAACTATGCAAAGTGGTCTCCAAAACTGTATGATAAAAAAGCCAGCCATGGGTCAAGATCCACAAAATAGGTTCTTATAAATAAGGGGTTTGATGGGCAAATAAAGTTACAGATACCTTGAATATTTTCCAGACCCATGAGACTCTATTGTCGGAGTCACACTGATTATTTATTTCAGGCATAAAAAGTAGGAGATGCAGATGGATGAAAAGAAACCCTTCTCACTTCCTGTTTTGCTAATCATTGCAGTGGAAGAATGTGCATATCCAACATCACAAAAGCTCTGCAAGTTATAGTCAAGTGCTGGGGTAAGATTTATACCTAAACTTTGCAGAATGCAGATCTCTACTTCAGACTCAACACTTCTGTTCAGGAAACTGCATCGCTCATGATGATAGCAGGTCACACAATGCTCAAGGCACTTTAAAATTCATTCCTAAAAAGATGTAAATGGGAACACTGTTTTTTTTTCATGTCCACAAGAAAGTATATTGGGTATTTTGCATTGGGCATCATATACATTCTTAGATGTAGGTTTGCATGGATTAATGTACAAGGTAGAAGCGATTGTGCACCTGAAGCACCATCTGTGGACATCCTGCTCTCTCATAGTCAAGAGACACTTCCAACTAAGCTTAGGTATCATGGAAGATATCATCCATTTGAGGCCAGGCAGGGACAGAAGCCTCCTGTTCTGATCTTTGTGGGTTGCATGCCAGAGTCCAGCATTGCAGCAACTGTCCTACTGTTGCTCTTCCATTTGGCTTCCTTTCCACCTGGTTGCATTTTGGCTGGACATAATTATTCAGACGAGGGTAGAAGGCAACAATAAGTCATTCTGCCTCTTCCCATCCCTCAAAAACATTGGAATTGTTTCCACTAACATGCCTTTATATGGATCCCTCTCCATTATTTCTCCAATTATGTTGCCTCTTGGTGGAAAACAGTCCTTCTTCACCACACATCTGGAATGGTTTTGACAGTCCTCCAATAAAAGGAATGATATGTCATGCTTCACTGCCAAGTCCCCTAAGACCACACACATCCCCCTCCGCTCCACAGATGTCAAATCAAAATTAGAATATTAAGGGGGCAGTACATTATTAAAATAGCAAAAAAAAGAGGCAGCAGGTTAGTTTGAGGAAGCCTCTCTTTAAACTGGGATATCAAACTCCCGAAGTATCCTCACTATTCACTAGAGCAAAAATCAGGAAAGCTAAAGGTATCTATGTCACATGCCAAAACAGCCAAATCTTTCACACAAATATTATATTCAGCACTAGGGTCAGTCCTCCTGTTAGGCAAAAGGAGTCAATCACCTCTGGTGGCAGTATAACAAAGTTTGAAAGAGGAACGTGTGTGCCATATATTCATTTGAATAGCTCTTACACTAGTCTGCTTCTCTGCACTATCAAGACTATCAAAGAATGATGAAATTATTTGGCTGGAGAGCTTTTATAAAGGGAACGGGAGAGTGCAACATCTGTTTTGTACTTCAGAGATTAAAATACTTAGATTGATTCATTTTTCAACCACCTGTAGTCTCAGTGCCAATTTAAATACTCCCTAGTTAACTGAGATAATACTAGAAGATTAATTTAGATCAGCACTCCAATCATTACCAAGTTGGACAACTACAGGAACCGATGGAATATCCACTGAAGTATAGCAAGCAATAAAAAAAGAATCAGTCAAGATTCAAACCAAACTAAGCCAGCAAACCTGGAGAATGACATAGGGGCCAACAGATTGGAAGATATCAGCCTACATTCCAATACCAAAAAAAGGAGACTTAACAGAGTGTGCAAACTATCACATTTTATCCTTAATTCCCATGCTGGCAAAATAATACTTAGAATCATCCAATGCAGATTAGAACTTTATGTGGAAAAAGGGTGCCAGATGTTCAAGAAAATGCCAAGGAACAAAAAACATTATTGCTGATGTGCATTGATAACTGAGAAAGCCAAAGAATGGCCAAACAGAAGTCACTATGTACATGATTGATTATAGAAAGACCTTTGATTGTGTCAATCGTATCAAGCTGTGGAATATCAAGCTGTAGAAAATGGGGATCCAATAACATCTTGTACTCCTCATGAGAAACTTATATATAGATCAGGAAGCAACAGTATGGACAAAACACGAAGAAATAGACTGGCACTAGGGAAACTGGATTGGAAGGGTATGGTTTTACATTGGAGGAAGAAACATTAATAATCTGCAATATGCTGATGATATTTCTAACCAAAAATGGAATGGATCTGCAAACTCTAGCTCAGAAAAAAATAGAACTAAAATTAAATAGAAAGAAAACCAAAATCATGAGCATAGATACAACAGCCAGTGTTGTAATTGGCAATAAAGATATCAAATTAGTGGAGAGTTTCTGCCTTTTAGAATCAACCATCAACCATATAGGAAGAAGCAGTCGAGACATTAACTGCAATCTAGCACTTGGTTCAACAACTGTTCAAATGTCATAATGTAGCTATACTTACAAAAATCAGAATCATCTTGATGGGACATCATCAACAAATCACTTAACTAAGACAGTAATTGGGTTCCAATTTTCAGTTATGAGAACTGGGAACCTCTTCAAATCTCCCCTTCTCTTAAAAGCCAACCACAACTAACAAAAGCAAAAACAAAAAATGGGCAATAGCAAAGGGAATCTGCTCATTTGTCTACATAATAGAAGATAATGTAATTGCAATAGCATTTAGACTTATATACAGTGCTTTACAGCCCTCTCTAAGCGGTTTACAGAGTCAGCACATTGCCCCCCAACAATCTGGGTACTCATTTTACCAACCTCGAAAGGTTGGAAGGCTGAGTCAACCTTGAGCCGTTCGGAATCAAACTCCTGAAGTAAGCAGTTAACCCTGCAGTACTACATTCTAATCACTGTGCCACCACGGCTCTAATCAGAATGAAAGGACTACAACAGGAAGAATGGAGGAATCTGTGATTCTCCAATGTCATTGAACCTCAATTCACACCAGCAACCCATTAGATGGGATAATGGTGAGGAATGTTGAGAGTTGTGGTGAACAGCCAAATCACTGTCAGGAGATAATGACTATGTTACTATGTGCATTGGTTAATTTTACCAAACAAATGGTAACTAACCTGCCCTTAGTGATGTTACCAGCACCTATGGAGGAGGGATTCCCTTTTACCAAAAATCAGAAGAGGCAGAAAAACATGGCATTTTATTTGGAAGTATTCTGTGTCTTCTTTTTCTTTAATCTTCAGTGTTAAACTATCCATTTCTGAACAGTCTAATATTTTTTAAATTATGTCTTCTTCTGTTGGGGTTTCTTCGTATTTCCAATATTGTGCAAATACAATTCTTGTTGCTGTCAAAACATGTAATATCAAATATACATTCTCTTTGTCATATTTTTCTGGTATTATGCCTAATAGAAATACTTCTGGCTTATAATCTATATATTGCCTTAACGTTTTTCCTTAACTACATGTACACTTTCGTCCAGAATTTATTTGCTTTTGGACACTTTCACCACATATGGTAGTATGTGTCTGGTACTTGATTACATTTCCAACATTTGGTGGACATATTTTTAAACATTTTTGCTAGTCTCACTGGTGGAAATTGCCACCTATAAAATATTTTATACAGATTTTTTTTTCATATGTAGGTGCCATCGTCAATTTATAGTTTCTTTCCCACAGTTTTTGCCAACTATCTAATTATATATTATGTCCAAATCTTTTTGCCTAGACTCTCATTTTCTTTCAGAAAGAAATTATGGTCATAAGTTGAAGACTACCTGAACATTCCCAGATCCCACGAAACTCCCTCAAGTGCCATCAGGCTAAGTTAGAAAAAAAAGTTGTGCATGAGATAGTAAATCTAAATGAAAATGGTCTGCACCTCAGAGATATAAAAAAACAGGCCAATTCTGAGTTTTGTGTGGTTAAATAAATTATCAGATGTTTGAACCCAAGACTAGCAGGTTGTATGCAACATGCTGAATGCACTCTTCAATTCTTCTGTCATCAGCTTCTCTCATGCAGCCTTCTTAATGTCTTTGCAAATCCTCCCCTTGAGTTTCTTCTCTCTGCTTTCAAAGGAGTTTATTTTAAAAGCCCGATGTCCTCCCCAGCCCACATCCCAGTGTTGTTTTCTTTAGCTGTGTCATTTATTTCCAGTTGAGGCTTTGCTTATTTGCATTGGGCTGGGTAATTATTTCTCTAGAGAAACTGGTTGGGCTCAGACAGGGCCAAAATCACTTGATCCTATGAGAGCGCAGACACGGAAAATAATTACTAACCCTGCTGGGGTCCCAAAATGCATCCTATCAACACAAGGGAGAGCTTGAAGGGATGAGAAAGCGGGTGTAAACAACAGATTTGAGAAGGACAAGAAAAAGCTACAACAATTCCCAGCTATAAATAATTTGAAGCCTGTATTGACATGCAAGAAGAAAACCAGTATATGGGGACAACTGCTTTGAAATACACAGATGCCCTCTTCCTTGTTTTAAAATGTACCAAAACTGAACTCACGGGGAGTTATTTCCTTTCAATCATGTACCAAGATTTCTGCAACACACCTGAGAAGTTGATCCGTTATAATACATTTTATTAATTCATTGCTGGGCAGGACTGCAGAAGTGTAGTGACAAGAGCTGCACTTGTTTATTATTATTTTATTAACATGCAGGACTGTAGTGAACACAAAAATCAAGAAAATACTCAGGATTCCTACCAATACCTGGAAAAGAAACTAATCTTAGCCCCTTCTACCTACAGCCGTGATGGTGAACCTATGGCATGCGTGCCACAGGTGGCACGCGGAGCCATATCTTGTGGGCATGCGAGCATTGCCCTAGCTCAGCTCCAGCGCTTATGGCCAGCTGATTTTCAGGCCTTCCACGCCCAGTGGAAGTCGGGAAACAAGGTGTTTTCGGCCTCCAGAAGGGGTGGGAAAGGCCATTTTCATCCTCCACCGGCTCCTAGAAAGCCTCTGGAACCCGGGGAGGGTGAGAAATGGGCCTACTGGGCCCAATGTGCCATCATGTCCCAAAAGCGGAGGTGTCGCGCATGTATGCATGGAGGGACGGGCCACAGGGGGGCATTGAATTATGGGTGTGGGCACAAGCGCACAGAACCCCCAGTGCTCTCCCCGTTTTTGGCACGCAACGGCAAAAAGGTTAGCCATCGCTGACCTACAGTATGCAATGGCAAGTCCCTGAAACCAGAATTTCTGATTATTTCTATAAGAGAAAGTCCTGCAGACTTCTACTTTGCAATGTTTAACTGAATATAAAAGCAGAGCGGAAGGATATTGGCCGTAGAGTCCCCAGACAGCAATTCACTGAAGACACTTATAGTTGTTTTCCTGTCACAGCTCTCAAGAGCAGGCCACAAATAAAATATTTTATTGGACAAGGCAATCTAATAAAAATTCAAAAGGACTAGCTTTTTTAAAAGCAAGAAAAAAATAACTAAAAT